>OX638098.1:3457640-3767640 GCA_951804965.1 Horisme vitalbata | reverse complement strand
GCGCGAATAGATACGACAGTACCATTCGGAGTCTAGCCTGAAATTGAACAAATAATTTAACAAATAGAAAATAGAAATAGAAAAATATTTATTTTTGATACATACTTTTTTTATGATACTTGAAGATGGAACAAGCACATGGCCCACCTGATGTTCAGTGGTAACCATTACCTATCACAAAGCATTTTGGTTGACTGGCAACCAACGCTGGTCTTCCGTCAGAGCCGTTCAGTGATGTCACGGCCTTACCCACAAAAACAAGAACACAAAGGAAGTACAGTACAGGTCCATAAGTTTATGTTGGCAGTGGCGTTTTTAGCAACTAAAACTAGAAATGTGTTTGACGAGTGGTATTATACATCTAGTACTGTGAAGAAACGAAGTGAAATGAAAATTTATTTATTCAATTGGAACTTTAAAGTACACTTTGAATCGTCATTCTTTTAATTCACCACCAATGCGACCAACCAGAGAAGAATTGGCAAGAAACTCTGCTTGGCTTATATTTTTTTGAACAAAATGTAAATAATATAATTCAGTTAATCAAATTTATATTTTCTTTGACATGGCTTATTTATTATTTTGTTTAATTAATCAAGTGGTATTATTTATATAAATGACTATGTTAATCTTAATATTCTGATCTTTGTATTGTTTTTTAATTTTTATAATCTTTGCATGTTCAATTTTAATGTAATAATTAGTGTAATTGGTTTATATAAAAACCTTTCTAGTTATTAATAAAAATAAATAAATAAAAAAAATCATTTATTCAGTAGGAACTGTAGAGTACACTTTGAAACGTATTTTTAATTCATCACCAATTCGTAACGCGACCAAACAGAGAAGAATTGGCAAGAAACTCTGCTTGGCTTATATTTTTTTAACGTCATTGTTCTTAATAACTATTACATTGTTTTTGATGGAGTTAGAGGCAGTTTCATCCCAAGCTTTTTTGTCATCTAAATAATCAAATATTTTATAATAAGCTTTATTACAGAGAAGGTCTGTAATTGGCCGCCCTAACGCAACCAAACAGGAAATAATCATCAGTAAGCTTTCCTTTCTTTGTTACAATTGGTGTCCTTAACTATAGAATAAAGGTTACCTGAATATTTTGCAAGGCCAGATTCTGCCGAGGACATCCACCTTTGCTGCGGAATTTGGGAACTAATCCAGTGGCCGTTGTGAAAATGCCTATCACTGCGCTAACAGCTGAGTCGATCACTATTGGGAAATGGTAGCTTCCTATTTGGCTCGCGAGCTGAAATCAAACGTATGGGTTTAGTATATTTAATGCGATGTTTTTGTAACATTTTTGTTATCCAGCCCCCTTTTGCTGTTTTTATGTCCAGTCTATGATAGTGAAGACATAATATTTTCCCAGACGCAAAGGAGAATTCCGAGAACCCGTACCAATTGCGTCAAAGCCGAACGTATCCCTATAGTTTTACACACCGACGGGATTATTATTCAAGTAAAAAAATATTGTTGATTTGGTTTCTGCCGCACGCCGCCATTAGACTGCAACAACCAATGATATATACGTTACTATGGCAACAAACATTGATGTAAAGTGTTACCATAGCAATAACCATCATTTTTAATTATGTTGACATTCCATTCTAGACTAAAAACTTATTGGAAATCTTTTTGACACACTCACTTTAGTCTTGGTACCGAGCGCCATACATCAGACGGCATTCTCCTTTTCCATTCTCATCAGATTTTCACCAAAATTTAATAAGACCAACTTAAAGTTACTAACTTTAAAAGTCCTAAAACCTGCATAGTATACGGGTTTGGTATACAGTGTATACCAAGTTTCGTCCAGATCGTATCCTGTAGAGGAGTATCAACAAACTGACAGAGGAAAGCAAATTTTGCCAGACTTGAGGCGACACGCTTCGCTCGCCCGTTCAACTATACATAGAAAAAATACACTCAGACAAGGAGTCCAATTGCGGAAAAGGCAGTCCATTTACATTTACACACTCAGACAAACGGAATGATCATGCCGCGCTCTTTTTTCTTGTTTAGCTCGCGTATTTTACAGCTCATTCACTCAATGACGTTTCTGAATCGCCCTAATATGTGTATGTAATGGGATTGGACTGTGTTATATACCTGTGCTGCCCTCTGCTTAGTTTCCAAGCTGGAGTTCTCAGTGGCCATGTAACACGTGACCAACAGCCTATTGCAAAGCTCCATTGGATCGGAAGGCGTGTAGTCAGACTGGCAGAGAATCTTGCGCACATCGTACAATATTTGACTTTCTGAAAAATAGTTAGCAAATACTCTGTAGCAGGCGATAAAAATAATGTACACAAGGTGTAGGGGTTCAAATATCTATCTTCGGTACCCAAGCTAACCCCACCTGCTCGTGGTGCACCCTGCTAAACAACGAACGGGGCTCTGGCGGCCGGCTGATTGCGGCATAGCGCAGCATACATTAGCACAGCTCTGGCCGCTAACAAGCAGCACCGTTGGCGGTGTGAGAAGCTGTGCCTTGCGATCCCGAACCCGCTTGCCCAGCGTGGGGATTTTGGCTATATCCCCCTTTATGGGGGAAGGCCTTTGTCTAACTGACTGTTGTTTGTCGACTGATAAACACTGTTGCTGTGTGGGATCCAGGCGAACTTAATATTAAATAGAATTATGCGTTCACTGTTTTGTGAAATATTGTAATCACATCATAATGTAATGTAAAGTGTTTGCTTCCATTCAACTCCGCAACGGCTGAACGGATATGGATGAAACTTGAAATATATATTTGTAGTGACCTGGGGTGTAAAGGGTTCTAACCTCCATCTTCGGGAACCCAAGCCAGCCTCACCTGCCTGTGGTGCACCCTACTGAATAACAAACGGGGCTCTGGCGGCGGCTGATGGCGGCATAGCGCAGCCTAACACTGGCACAGCTAAATTTCCTGGCCACCGATGAGCAGCAGCGTCGGCGGTGCGAGAAGCTATGCCCTGCGATCCCCAACCCGCATGCCCAGCGTGGGGATTATGGGCATATCCCCCTTTTTATCAGGGAGGCCTATGGTCCAGCAGTGGACTGAATAGGCTGGGGTTGGGGTTGACCTGGTATGACACATAGACTACTTTTTATGCGAATATCACGCGAGCGAGGCTGTTGCAGTGCCATCTGCGCTGCAACTGCTGAACCAAAAGGTATATAAGAATTTACGATTTACTAGAGTTTCTCCGATAGAGGCGCTGTTTGAACCTATACACAGATATAGAAGACAACTAGATAAAGCCTAAAAAATTCACTATGCTCTGAACGTCAATTCATACGGCTGATCTCTACTTTCTAATGTTCATATATCATTTGCTGGAAAGGGATGCTTACTTTATCTCAATGCGATTTCTGCGACTTTGTACCAGGGCAATTGTATGAAGTCTTCTTATTGAAGTCGTATTGGTATATATATGCATCCCTTTCTAACTGATGATATAAATAAATAAATAATGCTAAACACTATCACAGCATCATGTAGCCCCAAACTAAGCAGAGCTTATATTATGGGAACCACATGATTTGATACACTACACATATATTTTTTTTGTAAACACATACATATCACCATACGAGAACGTTCTCACAGGGTCTTGTGGCTGAACACAATGGTCTCGGCAGAAAAACGGCGCCCACTGTGAACGCAGTGGGCATAATGCTGAGTCGGGGCCTATTTGCTGCTGTAGCACACAATACCTATTATAATAAGTGTTTTTTTTTTGAACTAGTAAATTCTAAGTTTTATGTGGTTTTATATGTATTTGTGTGCTATTTTTTAGCTAATAAAGTGATGTCTATGTCTATGTCTATGTCTATATCATACATAGAAAACACCCAGACCCGAGACTAATATCTACAGAACATGCAAACATTTGTCCCGCGGCGGGAATCGAACCCGCAACCTTCTGCATCCCAGGCGGTCCTTCGGTCCTTATTGAATTTTAAGACTTTATCTAGTTCTTTTCTATATCTGTGAACCTATAAAAGGCAAAGATGGCGGCTCTGAACCCTCTCATTCCGAACAGCGACTTTAATTTACAACAATAAATACAATTGCTCTGTTCTTGCTGGGTTTTTCTTGGTCCACTACACGAGTAAACACAGAGGCCACGGGCTCTTCAGTGGCTACAAATCTACACTTTTAATTTACACACACACAAACACACACACACACACACACACACACACACACACACACACACACACACACACATAATAACACCCACACCCGGGTGAGTTTCCCTCTGTGATAACCAGACTCTTACGAGACTGGGTGGAACATGGAAACTCACCCCTCACACTTACACACCTTCACACAATCTATCTAAATATAGTATCGCAATTAATGTATAACCCTTACCTATCTTTTTCTCTAAGAATACGACTGTTTAAAAATCTTGTTTACCTACATAGTACGAATCTATTATTGGCATTAAGATTAGTCTATATTATTCTAAAATTTTATATATTCTGAGTGCTGTTGATTCTGTGATTATAAATAAATTTTTAAAAAAAAATGATAAATAAATATATTAAGGAGATGAATTAGCATCTTACCTCCTTTCTGTATAGCATCGCAGATTTGCGTGCACATAGAGAAGACAATACACGCGGTGCTGGTGGAATCGACACCACCGCTCAGAGGCAGGAAGAAACCACCCTGGCCGGAACGACGCAGGTAGTCCCAGAGCCAACAGGCTGGACCTAGAAAACAAGTTGGAAGATGCAATAGAGTTCATTGTGAAGGACTCGTCCGGGGAAGTACTCCCACCAAGCCGTATTTCTGCTGTGAATCATCATTGCTGTGTTTCGGTTTGAAGGGTCCATCAACTTGAGTGCCGGTTAAATTATAGGCACAAGAGCCTTATCACCTTTATGACTCAAGTTGATGGACGCAGGGCGTTGCATCGTAGAGCACGTTCCTTAAACCTGATCTTCAAATATTTGCCTTGAGTCTGGGTGTTTTCTATGTATAATATGCAATAATATGTATGTTTTTATAAAAAAATATATAAAAAGTGATAAAATAAATGTGGTTCCCATACTAAAAGGTCTGCTTAGTTTGGGGCTATATGATGTTGTGTCATACTGTCCAGCTTTATATTATTTTTATGTTGTTGTGTTATTTTTATGTTTTGTACTGGTGCAGCGTCGAGCCCTTCATCAGGCGATGAATGGTTTGATGATGCACTAGCACTACGGTGAGAGACGGAACACGGCGTGTTTTTAGTCGGTAGACCGCCGAGCTAGCGAGAGCTAGTCGCAGGCGGAGAGCCCGACAGACCCCTCCAACTCTCCCCGAGTTTGAGGATATGCGTAAAGCGTTTTCACACCGACAAAAAAAAATGTGCTTGTTATCTATTTTCAGTAACCATAATAAAGTTTTATCCGACCTGAATTTTATTATCAGTTAAAAAATATCACACTTTATTATTATGGACTACCTTCTTTCTTCGGCTTCGCTAGAGTGGTACCCGGGTAAAGCGTAGCCTAATATTGATCTAGAAAAAATTTGTGCCAAATTTCAGCACAATCCATTCAGTTATAGCGTGAAGGATGATCAAACATACATCACATTTCACATACAACAACACCAGCCACGTCCATTGCTGGATATAGGCCTCCCCTAATAAGAGAAGGATATGGGGAGGCTGCGCTATCTATGCCGCTTGGCTTTCCGAATATTCGAATCCGAATTCCGGCTTAATCCAAGTACTCCATGAAGCCGCTAAGGTTTTTGAAAAGAGGCAAGCTGTAATCGGCGTCCTGGCCGAGAACTGCTATGAGGCTGCCTACAAGAAGCTTGTCCAAGCCCTCTGCAATCAACACCAGATCCCCCTTGTAAAGGTGGACAATAGGAATGACGACTGGGTAAAAAAATAATTATTCTAATTAGTCCGTCAGTTAGATCAACAAAAAATACTGGACACGTATTTTTTTATTTATCGAATCAATAAAAATTTACGGAGATAAAGAACGTGAAAGTTCGGGAGTGGGGGCTCGTGACGTCATGGTCAGCTAAAAATGTACTATAACGTGACGTCACGCGGAACTTTAACGCACTATATTTTTGTTATTTTTTGTTTAATTGACAAAAGAAAAAATACTTGTCCAATATTTTTTGGATATGTAAATAACGGACTAATTCGAATTTTCAGTCGTCTAGCCTATAACAAGAAACTCTGCGAGTGGGCGGGTCTCTACAAAATCTAAAAGGACGGCAAAGCCAGGAAAATCATCGGCTGCTCGTGCGTAGTTATCAAAGACGCACTGAGGATACACCAGCACTGGATATACTAAATGATTACCTAAAGGTCTCCAGTTCAAAAGCTCCTAGGTTTTAAGCTATGTAATATGAAGGTTCACTTTCACCCTTATAATATTAGTAGATTTTTTTCAACCAATCAACCTGAAATCTACTAACCTAGTTCAATTTCCTCTTCCGGTGTTAGATACTGCCAGTCCACAGGCGGACTTGTGGTTAGGTTGACGTCATCATCAGACAACGCGAAGTCTATAGTGATCCGCGGGAAAGGTGGGTTGGAAGCGGCAAGGTGGGAACGAGACCGATTTCTGATGCGGTAAGATCGTATGTCTTCTAAGTCTATGGTTGCTGTGATAACTTCCTGGAAAGAAGTGTTTTATTATTATTACACTTTATTTCATTTAAAACTCTTTAAAATTCGTCATTTTTTAATACAAACCTAATTATCTACTACATACATAAATAACATCAAAAACATTATAGTAAAATTGAACAAAACAGGAGACTACCGACCGCGGAGCAAGGCTCAAACGGTCGGTGACCAGGGCTGCAGAGAGAGGAACCACCGCACAATGCGTGCTGAGTCCAGGAGAGCCACCGCGTGTATCTGACCCTTGATCCAGCTGCCTAGCGAGAGCCTCTTAAGGTATTGGTCAAGGCTCTTCGCTATTATTATTATTATCAATATACTAGCATCTACCGTATGCCTGTTTGCTAACTTAGTAGTATAAAACAAAAATGTCTCTATTAAATAATTTTTTGTTTGTCTGATCATATTTTTCTTAGCTTAATTTAAATTTCTAACCCTGGGAACATTATATGTACCTACCTATAATTTTAATACCGCACCTACCTTTTTATTAGTTCTTTGCGAATGTAGTAGACTAGGTTACCTAAACTTCTGTTCTTTCTTTATTCTGTGAAATTGCCTCATTTGTATCTACAAGTCTTGCAATTTACCTACCTACCTTATTATTATGTGTTCTCTGTGTTGTATTTGTCTGTGTGCTGAATAAAGAGTTATCTATCTATCTATCTATATCCCACTGCTCAGCAAAGGCCTCCTCCCATCCAGACATCGCGATCCGGAGCTATTGCTATTGGGAAGCGTTTTATACATTTTCATATTCAATAGGGAAGAAGTTTTCGCAATATAAGTTGGGCGAAGGGAAAGGGGTGTAAGGGATTTCAACCTCCATATTTGGAACAAAGCCAACCTCACCTGCCCGTGGTGTACACTGCTACATAACAAACAGAGCTCTAGCGGCCGCCTGACTGCGGCATAGCGCAGCCTAACGCCGGCAGAGCTAAATCCCCTGGCCGCCGACGGGCAGCAGCTGTGTCCTCCAACCCAGCGAAGTCCAGCGTGAGTTGAAAGAACCGCCAGCTAAAAAACCGCTGTATTGTTTATAGCTAGATCGCTTCGCTCGCTCAGTATTTTATAAGGCGAAGGTCAATTAGTTCGCTAGTTGTTTTGAGTTTGCTTTTAGAGATAAATTTTACTCACAAGCAGTAATATATATATATATAGCCTTTTTGCATCTTTAAATTCAAAATCTAACATCGAGTCGTACTTAGTCAATTTATTCAGGAAAAAATACAAAAGCTGTATCTGAAAAGCCTCAGCCTGCGTTATAACAATGAACTAGAGATATCATGACACCATACATTATGCTATGACTAAAGCGCATTACGATACGAAAACCCGTATCAGATTTTATCTAGCGACGAATTCCCCCTTGAAACCATTGCAGATAAAACCTCGTTGGTTAAAAAGAGTGCGTTGAAAACATCGAGGAATCATATCGTTGGAAAAGATGGGCAGTTTTTACAATCGTGGTCAAACTTAGAACACAGATGTAGGAAGACAACTACACTCGAGAGCAATGAATCCGGGTCACTCAAAGAATCCAAAAAATCTCGGAAAGTAAGAATGCTAGGTTAATGCAATAAATTGTATTTAATAAACAATTTAATACTCCTTAAATGAAAGTATTAAAACTTCTTAGTTATTATAAAGTTATATCATAAAAAAATCAAATTTGAAAAGGGAACACTGTCGAAGATGGAACTACGAAATTACAGGATTTGTTTTTGCTTTTGTTTGTAATCTGTCATTTATGTTGGTACATAAACCAGGTTGATAGTGCTCAATATTCATTATTCAAGCTGAAATCATGTCGCTTACACTTGAAGAATGCACCAGAATACTTACATTGGTGGAAACCGGCCGGAGTCAGCGCGATACAGCCAGGACTGTCGGTGTGTCGCTGTCAACAGTACAAAGAGTTCTCCGACGTTACGAAGAAACTGGTTCTAACCTACGCAGACCAGGAACGGGCAGAACTAGGTGTACCACAGCACGAGAAGACCGATACTTGGTGAACACCATGCTTCGAAATCGCTTTCTCACAGGAACTGAACTCACAAATCAGTTTCGACGCCTCGGAGGAAGTAACCCAAGTGCATGGACAGTAAGACGTCGGCTTGCTGAATCTAACTTAAAACCCCTTAGACCTGCAAATGGCCCTAAACTGGAGCGTGGCCATCGTATTTCAAGACTAAGATATGCCCAGAACCACGTAAATTGGAGTATTGAAGATTGGTCGAAAGTTATGTTCTCCGACGAATCAAAATTTATGCTCTACAAGCACGATGGAAGACACAGAGTGTATAGAAGACCAGGGGAAAGATTCAAGCAAGCATGCATCGAAGAAAAAGTAGCCTACGGTGGTGGGTCTGTACTTGTGTGGGCCGGAATTTCCTCTGAAAGTCGCACAGAGCTGGTGATCATAGAAAACGGCTCTTTAACTAGCGTAAGATATGTGGAAGAAATCCTCAACGAACACGTTGGTCCATTTATGGTCAATTTGGGTGAGGATGCTATATTTATGCATGACAATGCCCGACCTCATACAGGTAGGATTGTGAATGACTACCTTCAAGAGATGAACATTACTTGTATGGAGTGGCCAGCGCGCAGCCCGGATATCAACCCGATCGAGCATGCTTGGGACGAGCTAGGGAGATGCGTAAAACAACGAAACCCTCCCCCAATCACGCTTCCTGAGCTCAAAATTGCTCTCACAGAGGAATGGGAGAATATTCCCCAAAACCGTATAAGGAACTTTGTGTACAGCATGCCAAACCGCGTAAACGCAGTAATGGAAGCACGAGGAGGTAATACGAAGTATTGAAATTCAAGAAAATCGTCATAAAGTTCAAAAATTTCATGTTTCCTATTTTTGTTTTAAGGAGAGATCAGCAGTTTTTTTTCTTTATGTAATTTTGTGTAAATAAAATGTATGGTGACTCATATTTTTTTAACTTTCATTTAAGGAGTATTAAATTGTCTATTAAATACAATTTATTGCATTAACCTAGCATTCTTACTTTCCGAGATTTTTTGGATTCTTTGAGGGACCCGGATTCATTGCTCTCGAGTGTAGATAAAGTCTTAAAATTCAATACGGCTGATATCTACTTTCTTATGTCCAATAACATCAGTTAGAAAGGGATGCATACATATATCAATGCGACTTCAAATTTTAATCGTACCAGGGCGCTCGAACAAATTTCTATGCATACAAATGCAATGGTACGAAGTCGTACGAAGTCGCAGAAATCGCATTGATTTAAAGTATGCATCTCTTTCTAGCTAACATATATGGACATAAGAAAGTAGAGATCAGCCGTATGAGTTAATGTTCAGAGCATAAATGAATTTTAAGACTTCTTCTATGCTTTAGTCCTATTTCTTTGACTTAGAAGCACCGATTCGATTGCGCGCGCTCAATAGACATAAAATTATATTCACAAACTGTCACTTCGCGTAGACCTTTCGTAGCTTCATTAGTAGTGAATAATGAAGCTACGATAGCTACGCTACGAGACGTTGGAATCGTAGTTCTACGATTCGAATGAACTCTTATCAATTTATGCGCGCCTGGTACATTTCGTAGACTTTCTGTAGCTCTGCTACAACTACGACGTATTGATGATGATGTTTGAATTTGAACTCTTCATAGTTTATGAGCGCCTGGTATTCTAAGCGATGGAATATTATGGCATTGCCAATTTCGACAGTCCAGTTGAATGCGGTAAAAGTTATATTAAAATATTTTTTCTCAAACATGCTTGGATATTAGAGCATTATTTTAACAATCTTCTTCGAGATAAATCGAAATTGTTGTATTGGCCAAATACAAGCGAGCAGCGGCCGGCAAAAGTTGTATGAAAACCCATATCTGTCTTAGCGGCCAAATATTAGTTACATTACAGCAGAGGCCAGCTAAAGAGGCATTGATTGACGAACGTGTAAATGTGGGGCCGAGGCGAAGCCAAGGCACACATAGGTGAGTCCATCAATGCCTAGTTGTGGCCAAGGCTTGTATAGTACTTTTCTCAAACATGCTTGGAAATTTGAGCATTATTGACAACCTTCTTTGAGATAAATCGAAATTTCTGTACTGGCCAAATACATGCGAGTAGCGGCCGGCAAAAGTTGTATGTAAACTCATATCTGACGTGTTATTTAAAAATGCCACGATCTTTTACTCGGAACATGTCAGCTAAGGAGGTAACTAATCAAAGGTTTTATTTAAATTTCGAACTGACTTGCAAATAGAAAGCTGTTTATTGAAAAATGTACAAGTTCTGCCTAGGAGCTACTTAGTTTTAATTTCCGCGCATTATTTGAGAAAAGTACCTTGGCCACAACTAGGCATTGATGGACTCGCGTATGTGTGCCTCGGCTTCGTCTCGGCCCACATTTACACATTCGTCTATCAGCGCCGTTGCAGTAATGTACCAATGTAGACATTGGATTGCTCTGAAAAGAGCTATCTACAGAATAAGTGCTACCGCCAGTACTATGGCCCTTGACCACCCAGCTGTCAGTTAACACTCATAAGAGAGGAATCTTTTGATATCTGTAGAAGTACATGGCTCAGGGCGTTCAAAAATGATTTGTTCTTTTCGTGCATGCTCTTAACTGTCGACAAGGGTCAATACCGTCCGATCATTCCTTATAACCGTACCGACATTTTAATAAAGTGGATCTAATCTTACCACATCGTGCAAAGCGAACTGAAGTCCCCGGCTCACGATATCCCCATTCACAGCAACGCACGAACACCCATTGAAATAAATCCGTTGTCCATCACATCCCCTCAAATTGCTGAAGAGGTAAGCACCGCCGCTTTTGAACGTAGCACTCTTCACAAGGTCTACAGTCACGTAGGCTTTACGTAACTCCATATAGCTGCCAGAGCCGTTTGATATGATCTCAACTCCGTCTAAACCTAGAGGTATGTGGCGGCTGGAAGAAAGAAGTTGGGCACATGAACACATGAAAATAGAAGGGACATATTCTGTATAAATCCCGATGGTAAAAAACCCGAACAACTTAAGTGCAGTTGAACTAGCTCTAGTTCAAGAAGTGTGTGCGTGTACGTAGCATTTAGCTAGTGTGTAAACAGCGAACCCGGCCGGGGCTGGCAGAGTAAAATATGAACGGAGGCCCATTTCTTTCAATAGTTGTCAAATAAAATGCTTTTTAAATTGCCGTTTATGATGTGAAAGTACCTCTGTGGGTTCCACAGCTCCTCGCAAATCTCAAATCCTATGCAAGTATCTTTGGTGGCGATCACCGCATCCCCAATAGGCACAGTGCTTTGTTCAGTTATCGCCGTTATCATGCGAGGCAAGTAGAACTCTTCAGTCTGTCTTTCCTGAAAACACCTGGAAATTACGAAAACTACCAAAACAATGACAATTTAAACTGCAATAACAAATACGTTTAGGTGCACGCGTAAAATCAAGTGTCCAAATCATAAATTTTAATACAAAGCCAAAAAAACCAGCGATTTATATTAGAGTTTAGCAATTAGTAAAATTAGGTTATTGTCTAATTTTGTCTACGTTGCCTGAAGAGCTACGTGACGTTTGTATTTTTTGACTTGATCATCAAGTTCATGCTAGATAATTAGACAATCACCATCAAACAACCGTTAGCTTACTTTAGTCCAACCTGAAAACCATCGCGACTCTCTATAATTCCCGTCCTCGCAGAGCACCATCTTCGGTCTGATCAGCAGAATCTTCTTATTCAAAAAGACGACCCTGCAGTTGTAAGAAACGTTTCGATGTTGCACCGGCATGCCAACGTCTATAAGCATGTCTTTGCATGTAGGAGACTTAAGGAGGTCGGCAAGGACCTGCCAACTGTGCAGGAAGGTGTCTGGCTCGTGGAAATGGTCTTCGCAGCTGTAGCCACTGGAATTATAATAGTACATTACTGCAGCGGCCAGCAAAACAGGCATTGATGGACGAACGTGTAAATGTGGGCGAGGCGAAGCCGAGGCAATCAATGCCTAGTTGTGGCCAAGGCTTGTTTGTATAGTACTTTTCTCAAATAATTCGCGGAAATTAAAACTAAGTAGTTCCTAGGCAGAACTCGTACATTTTTCAATAAACAGCTTTCTATTTCCAAGCCAGTTCGAAATTTAAATAAAACCTTTTATTAGTTACCTCCTTGGCTGACTATTCAGAGAAAAAGATCGTGGCATTTTTAAATAACACGTCAGATATGAGTTTACATACAAATTTTGCCGGCCGCTACTCGCATGTATTTGGCCAGTACAGCAATTTCGATTTATCTCAAAATTGTTAAAATAATACTCAAATTTCCAAGCATGTTTGAGAAAAGGTTATTTTCTAGGAGTCTCACGAATGACTCGAACTTGCAATGTAATTGCAAGAAAATGTTCGGTCTTCTTTATGTATGAGCTAGGGGCCAACCCTGGTGTCATAGTTGTAATGCTTGAAGACCTCGGACTTGGCTTGAGGACTAAAAAAGCCAGGACTAACATCTGTATTACCTTGCCTTCCGAAGCACGGTATATCATTCATTTCGAATCATCATCAACTATTCTGCTATTAGACTGCTTTAGCAATCCATTGAAATCAAGTATCATAGAATTAGAATTGTTAATAATCCTAGAAGAATCTGGCTTTAACTGTTTTCATGATTCCTATTAAGATCGGAATCTAAAATGCGAACATTTTTTGCAATCGAGTTCCACATAAATTACCAACCATATTTCCAGCTCAGGTCCAGTTCTGTAAAGCGCTCCCATTTCCTTAGCCTCCTGTATGGACTGCAAGATCCTACTGAGGTTGCCCTCGAAATCGAGCGCCCATTGGTTCAGAGTGCATACGGCCACCGTCACCTTACGCCCCATTTTTGCTGAAAAGGAAAGCTGAGTCAGCATATCGCTGTATACCATTAGCTCGTGGATAAGAAGATGCATGTTCTCTAGAATATTGTTCAATCAATTTGCAGGCTTGACAGGATGTAGACGGAACTAATTAAGCCTTTGTGTTATTGTTGAAATAGGTGCTTCCGCAAAAGACCTGGTATATACTGCTAAAGACTATTGAGTTCATACAAAAAACAGTATTGTAATTAACGCGATGACGTCTAACACGTTGACTGTGTAACACGAGAAGGAGCAGCACGTGCCCGTGAGCTTCAGTACTCAAAGCTTAATGCAAATTAAAAGGATCATTTACTATTGTATTTAAACTTGTATTTCACCTTTGCCTTTGTCGAAAATCCTTGAATTCAATGCTGAAGGCTGTATCACTAAAATGTTTGTTGAACAGACGACTGCTTCGAAGCAGGGTCAAGTTTGAACTGAAGCTAGTTAAATCTGCAAGGCATAGCATAGTTTATTTTATTTTTAATTTCTTATCCCGTATGTTTTCCTTATTGTCGAACGATGACCCATTTTACGCAGGTACTATCCTGATACACATGAAATAAAATGTATGAACGCTTCAACGACTCAAGAAAAACGAGAGAACGAGATCCACTGTACTTACTTATTCTTGGCATTGTGACTATAGTAATATAGGTAAGTATTATATTTTATTGTAATTAATCAACCCATCATTTAAATACCTACGAGTAGAACTACTTGCTTTTCCTGTATTTACGTTTATAGCAAAATTAATTACAATTTGCAATGCAAGGTACTTCTTACAGGGTACGAAATCCACTTTTAACCTTCGATTTATAAGTATTGTTAAAAATGCCTTTAAACAACCCTAGGTGGTTTTCTATTAGCATTCCAATCATATTACGCCTGTCACCCCTGAAAACATTCATGTCATCAATGTTACCCCCTAGACTAGACCCACGGCAATAAAAGACGCGATGCACTTTTATTCCCTTTCAGGGCATTTCCCATCACTTATATCGGTGATGCGATCAACAATTCTGACACTCCCCTATAAACACATAGATAAAATCTGCTCATTGAAAGAATGAGTGACACGAGACAGTAAGATTGCTGGCGGTGGATCGATACCCGGACCAGCCCGTACCAGGGACCCGGCCAATCACCCCCAGCTGAAACTTTCATATGCACACGTGTCTCCGAAAATCCTTAATCCCGGGACGATGGAAAAAATCTATTGGGGGAAGCACTCCTATGTTCTAAGCCACTTATATATAATACGGTTCTTGTGGTAAATAGGATGTACCAACTACCTACATACTCTGCTTCTAATTTACTCTATTTACTACATGGCGTTGACGGATTACGATTTTTTCAATTCTTAAACATGAGCCCCTTACTTATGAACTATACTTAAAGTTAATCAATGTTCAAAGTTAGCCCAGTCACTTTTTGTCATTATCCAACGGTAAGAGATGTCAATAGTTTAAGCATCGTTTATCTTTTGAAAGATGTACATAAGTAAGGCCAGCAATGTTACTCGTATGTTAGGGTAGTCTTTGTAAGTATTATAGATTATTACTATGTTCTGTTCCTGTTCCCGCATGGTAAGGTAAAGGTAGCCTTTATGCTAATTTAAGTCACGAACTATGTATATTCCAAGTTTCATCAAAATCCCTTCATTAATATAAGCGTGAAAGAGTAACAAACATCCATAAAACCTCACAAAAGGCTATAATTTTAGTAGGGTTCCTATTTAGGTAGGTTCTCTACTAGGGTTCTGCTTGTCTCGTATTATGTTTTAGATTCAATGATTTAATTATTTAGAAAAAGCTATTGTATTGAGCATGCTAAGTCTCTACGCCGGTATGAGACATTAATCATAGAAAAACTAATTTCACGGAATACTAAACGAACGGTAAGCTATGAAGATTTAACATTGATATTATAACAGACAGAGCCAGGCACCAGACAACAATAATTCCTTATGCGATTTTAGGACTAAGTTATTGCCTATTCAAAATAGTTTCGGTCTTGTAGAGTTATTGTGTATTTCTGTAGGTAAAGCCACAGAGATTCGTTATTAGTTGTTTTGACTTTATGCGCGATAGTCTGGGAATAGAAGTCCATAGTTAGAGTTTAGTTATCAGTATCAAACTCGATATTTCTAATAGAAGATAGGGCAAAGCGATGAGCCTTGAGATAAACAGTTTTAACAGAACTATTGGATCACTGAAGCTAATTAATAGTAATTGTACAGATAAGACGGCTGTTATGATTAATAGCTAAAGTCAAAGTAAAATAATTATTAATAGAAACTTCAATAATGAAGCAAACTTTTAATAGAAACTTCAATAAAAAATTATTGTAGGTATGCGGTAACATTATTATCACATGATAAATTGCGGGCTTAAATAATGAAATACCACTATTAAAAACGATAAGCGGAAACACAAGCAAAACAAAATTGGGTCAAATTATAAGTTGCCTCCAAATCTATATTCATAGAAAGTTATGCAAATTCAATGGTTACGCAGACAACGAAACTCTAGGTTAATGAATAATAATGTATATGTATCTATACTACAGCACGACTAAAATTAGATACGCGTATAAGAATGTAGGTAATATGACTTACCTGAAAAAATTGCAAATACTTTTACTCTGTAGAGTACAATCGATTATACACCAATATCGCCTAGGCAACATATCAGTGGTAGGTGAAGGTACACTAGAAGGTATTGAGATGATCATAAACTTTTGGCATTGTGGTTTAATTCCGTATTATTTATGCATTTTATCTCGTATGATTGCTTTCTTTTATCTTTTGTTAGTTAATTAGCAAATACTTGAGTGTACTTGTATATTTTATATGAATAGTCAGTCTCATCTTATAATCTAGATAGATTAAGATATGAGACTAACAGTCTACTATTATTAGGTGCTTACCTGTTCTAAAGTTTTTACAATAACACATAAAATTCTTTCATTAATTTAAAATTATTGATCAATTAAGGATGGAGAGAATATCACATTTAGTTGCCGGTAAAGCTTTAATACAGAGATGGTTACTGTTCAGTGACAAATTCTAACAATTCTTAAGGCTATGAAGACATTAAAAGTTTTCCGGCTCACTATTGCAAAGTTTCCCATACGACGCTCAAAGTTAACGACGCTACGTGGAAGTGCAGTCACCTTTTGAGCTTACTAAGAATCGTATCTACTCAGTAATCAACTTCCAACGAAGCTTTATATAAAACCTATGTATTTAAACCTCACGATTCTGAAAACTATATACCTACCTTTTATATTGCACGGTTAGTCAACCAGACTGTTATTACAAAAACTCGGAAAGCCTGCGATAGCGTCGTTAAATGCGAATCAAATGCCCCCGTAGATATAAGCTCAGCTTTACCTAGGTAGATAGATAGGCACAAAGTTCAGTGTGGTCTAGACTGGAGTGTCGACTGAGACGCATAGGGTGAACCACCCTTGCTTAGACTGCTAGCCTGTGCCTTGTTTGATAATGCTTGAAGATTTTACTGTTGATAGTGAATATATGAAGGTAGATGAGAGATTGGATATTATTATCAGTGAAGATGATGGATCACTTGAAGATTCAAATGGTAAGTCTACAGTTCTACCTGGTACTGCGGCTTTAGCGATTATGGTAATATATCTAAGATTGTATTTTATGCGAAATGTAAACTACGACTAGCTTACACATTCATTATTCATGAATAAATTATACGTCAGTTTTACTACCAATTATAAATTCGTAGTGACTAGCTTAATACCAACTTAGAAACATTGCAAACTTCTGTTAACCTCGTAAACTCGTAAAACGAATGTTTAGGCATCAATATTCAGCATTTCGCTATCAAATCATAAATCCCGATTCTTCGCATGAACAACCATTTGACGTCACCAACCACCTGATAAAGTTTATACGATTGGGGCATGCTATTACTGGGGCAATCGTCTTCCAATAAACGGAGAATGTGTATCCCTATTTTTGAAGTCAGTTCGTCTCCGAACACCGCGCCACCCGCCACGTTTCATAATAAAAACTTTGCCTGACGAAATAAACATCAATCGTGTAGCCATGGTGACACAAAGCTTCGCACAGGCTAAATACAGACGAATGATAAAGATCCGCAGGTGCTAGCACGAATGTTAATACATTCAACTAAAATGTTATGGTGGAAACAGCTGGAGAGTACGCAGCACAACGTAATGATGGTCGAAATGGAAGAACAGAGGAGACGGGAATACACAGACAATACAACGGTGACGCTGACGCTTCCCGCAATAAATCCTGTAATGCAAGATAGCTTGTTTTTCGCAAATTTAGAACATGTTAAGTCGTTGCAAGCTGCTCTGTTTCCAATTTGTAACAAAGGTAAGGAAGCTAGGGTAGACTAGAGAAGCGCAGTGACATAGGTAAATACAAGATCTGTAAGTAAGAAATATATTTACCACATTTTTTTTTAATAGTCATAAGTTATGAATTATAAGAATTCAATTTTAATTAGAGAGTGGTTCACTAACTCTTAATTTAAAGTTACTTAGAAAAAGTTACAGAACTAGTTTTATCGTTTGTAATAAACTATGAAAACTAGCAACTTCAACCGAGTTTATCAAACTATTAATCAAAGTCGCGCATGGATCGAGACTTGCGTGTCTATTGGTGTAATTAAGGAAACATGAAATGCCCAAATCCCTCACAAAAACCAAACCAATGACACGACCCTTAAACTATGAATCGTTTTAATCAACGATTCGAAACCAGGTCACCAATGCATATCAATCAGTAGCGAATTTTAGTAGGTCGTCGATATTTTATGAATCGTTTAACATGCATAATCTGCGGAACCGATAAAAGCAATGGTTACTTAAATTTCAGGGACGTTCATATCGAACTTCCTACAAAACAATATAAAAACAAACCAATTGGAAGTAAATACAGATGCGAAGACTTTTCGAACTATAGCGAAACTAAAAGAGCCAAGAGATCTTTTTGCATTGCCAAAGGAATTGGACTGTCCACAGCAAGCTCCTAGATGGCCTTCCGAATGCCAAGTAAGCTCTTTTATCAAATAAAATTAAACTCATTTCTTTTACATAAATTCTCGTTTTTCTTATCGTTGTTATAGGTTGTAGAAGAAAAGATACAGCACCTTGTCTGGAGTACAGCCACTTCAGAGCCATACTACGTATCCACTGGGAAAGAACTAAAGCCACAGCCAGTTGGAGAGGAAGCGGGGACAGTCATATTCCAGTATTACCCTATGAGCGCCGTGAATTACGTAAGAATACACATATACAGACAGACAGTGACTCAGCTTTTGTAAATATTAGGCGAACTCTTTCAAAATTACAGTTTAGCAGATCTACTGTAGGAGGATCTCGGCTGTTTATTTCTGCGTGTGCAACAACTAACGCAGGAGCGGATGACGAACTCCGATTTGAATCTCGTTTCGAAAGTGGAAACTTAGCCAAAGCAATACGCATAACATCAGCATACTATGAACTACATTTACGTACTGACCTCTACACAAACAGACACATGCAATGGTTCTACTTTAGAGTGACGAACACGAAGAAACAAATGATGTACAGGTAAAGGGAATCCATATATCAATGACCTTACCTATTTTGGTAAAACTTATTTACTAGTTGCATATTATTTCAGGTTTTCCATAGTGAACTTATCTAAGGCAGAGAGCTTATACAACGAGGGCATGCGACCTTTATTGTACTCAACCAAGGACGCACAATTGCATTCGATCGGTTGGAGACGATGTGGTGACAATATCGCGTACTACAAAAACGACTCTACGTAAGTATAAACATTGTATAAAACATTCATAAGCGACCACTTAAACTATAGAAAGGACTCGAGAAAGTCTTTGCCCTAGTAACTATTGGGGTAGGTTAATAACAATATGATGCTTGTACATGTACACAGTTAGTTTTAGTTTTTTGTAGATTTCAAGATACTGATTTTAACCATATTTTTTTAGAACTGAAGAAGAGGAGCAGTTTCCAAGTTACACGCTAACCTTTAATATAGAGTTCCCGCACACAGACGACACAGTATACATAGCGCATTGTTACCCTTATACATATTCTGATTTGCAAGAATACCTTTCGAGATTGCAATCTCACCCAGTGAAATCGACTTTTGCTAAGCTAAGACTTCTATGTCGGACTTTGGCTGGGAATAACGTGTATTATTTAACGATAACTGCCCCACCGAATCCTAATGAAATGGAACAAAAGGTGAGTACTTATGAATTCCATAGATCTTCTGAACACAAAGCATCAAATGTTCAAAATATTCTTTCAAGGCTATTTTGTTTTAGAAAAAGAAAGCAGTTATAATAACCGCTAGGGTACATCCAGGAGAAACGCCATCTTCGTGGATGATGAAAGGCTTCATGGACTATTTAACAGGAGATTCTAATCAAGCTCGCGAATTGAGGGAGAAGTTTATTTTCAAATTAGTGCCAATGCTGAATCCGGATGGTGTGAGTGATGAAATATAGTCATTTGTCACATTCTCAATAGAATCAGGACGGATGTTATTATTATTTTATTGTTATAGGTGATAGTGGGTAACAACCGGTGCTCGCTGACCGGAAAGGACTTAAATAGACAATATCGAACTGTAATCAGAGAAACATATCCTCCCGTGTGGCACACAAAAGTAATGATACGAAGGTACGTTGAATCTAAAAGTTTATTATTGAATACACAACATAAGATCATTAACCAAACAGATTTCAGACTACAGGAAGAATGTGGGGTTGCGATGTACATAGATCTTCACGCTCACTCCAGAAAACATAATATCTTTATTTATGGATGCGAAAGTCGTAAAAACTCAGACAAGCGACTACAAGAGCAAGTATTTCCACTGATGTTACACAAAAATGCTGCTGATAAGGTAACTAACCACGACAGACATTGAACAGCATATCTTTCGTTGTGTCGTAATTAAGATTTTTGCAACTTGTTTCAGTTCTCATTTGAAAATTGCAAGTTTAGAATACAGCGGAGTAAAGAAGGCACTGGACGAGTGGTCGTTTGGATGTTAGGCGTAGCTAATAGTTACACAATGGAAGCATCATTTGGAGGTTCAGAACTTGGTGGGAGGATGTCAACTCACTTTTCTGTCCAAGATTACGAAAGCTTGGGCAAGACATTTTGCGAGACTCTACTAGATTTCTACGACGAAGATCCGAGTAAAGAGAGACTGAGAAATAAAATAGTTACGAGGTTATTAAAAGAAGGGTCCAATGCCGATGAGCCTACCAATATCGATTTATCTGATTATTCTAGGTACGTCTTTGATATAAATAATCTTGGAAGTCAATTAAAGCATCAGATACACTTTCATAATAAACCACTTGCTGTTATAATATGGCTGACACTTGTAACATTAATAGATAAAAGGTACACTAGGTTGCATTTCTACTTCTTTTCTTAATTTTTACGAACTAAATATTAAAGTGACGAAGGAGACACATCGAGTAGCAGTTCTGATGGAGAACGGAGAGGAAGGATGAGAGAAACAGTTGATATCAAACAACCGGCACCACCATCGTCACCCATCTTTCCTAATATCAATGGAAGTACCAGCGAAGTAAGTACGCACGCATTCACACAATAAATAATTAGGATAGAAAATTGGATTCTTAACCATATTAATATAAAAATTTCAGAAACCGAGAAAACCAAGAGACAGACCAAAATTGGAAAACACGAAGCGAATTGAGAAGAAGAAAACAAAGAGGGAAACTTTACAGGTAAGGTAACCCAACTTGATAAAAATACAAAAAAAAAACAATAGATCATTGAAATTTAACAATTTCATAAAACCAGTTCCTGTCACATGAAATGCAGGCAGTCCACAAATGTTATGACTTCGTGACTGAATTCAGAAACGAAACATTGCAGGTTTCAAGAGCTACAATTGACTTGACATCAGATGCAATGACTGACGGGTCAACTGACGGTGAATCTGAGGGCTTTAGTCCATTGAGAAGAGTCCACAAATTATTACATACAGCAGGGAAACTAAAACCAAGAAGAAAAAAGAAAATGCCACCCGAACTGAAGATTATTCCAGCAACACAGGTACTTACGAGTTTGTATTAGGCCTAAATGATAATAATGATAGATAGTAGGACTTTGAAGACAAATAAACTATGACATCAAGGTAGCATTTGCATGAAGGCCTCAACGACAGTCTTAGCATAGTTAGTTTTTTTAACGCTTTGAGAGCTGGTAAAAACCATATCGCTGCTCCAAAGTTAACACTTTGACAGCACTGCCACAGGTAACATAATACCTACTACGAGTATAACGTGTTTTTCAGACTAGTGATTCACCAAACCAGTCGGACCGCGAGAAGAGAATGCTTAGAACGAGAAGGCCGCGAAGTGTTTCGATGTTCAACGAACCCCCCGAAAAACCAAGACTAAATCCTGCATCGTGGCATCAGTTTCGAAAGCTTCCGCCACCAAAGTTAGTATAAAAACATAACTTGTGTGTGTCTTGTTTTTCCATAGCTGCGAAAGCTCTAAGAAAACTGTACAAGACATCTTGTTTACTCACCAATATCAAACCTTAGCTCTATGAAGGCCCCGGCAGTTTAGCTGGGTGTCATCATCACACTTGATAGGAGAGTCGATGGATCGATTATATTATCGATTATAATCGATTACACTATAATCAATATTACACTACAATTTTGTGCAATCGCTTAGAATCCTTTTGATCTTGACGAAGGACTGGAAAGGACCTTTTTTTTATTTTTTTTGTTTTGGGAGAAGAGACCAGAAAGGGTTTTAAACAGGTGTCATGCCTAACCCTAAACCATCTGACAGAAGTATTTTCTCCCTAATCATTCCTCTTTCAATCCAAGCACTTCCAGACCAGGGATGGGGGGCAGATTGAACCCCAACAAAAAATGTATTAAAATGATAAATGAATCAATTGGCATCTGCTTTATTTCCAGGTGTTTGTCAGATGTGAGAAACAGAAGCAGTCAGCCAGCAGAGCTACAAGTGAAACTAAATGTGCTGAAGAGGAATGTGTGGACCGGCATCCAGAGTGAGGAGAAGGGACCTTTGTCCTGGGGCATCTCCAGTTTTGCTATGAACTCTTACTTCACTGACAGTGAAGCACTTCTAAGGTAATTGGAATGATGATGCACGGGAATTTCATCATCAAAGGCATTTAGATGTTTCTTTAAACATAGAGTCACAAACTTTTAACCTTCTGTCTTTAGATCTTGTTCAAAGAAACTGGAAGAACTAGAAGGAGAACGAAAGAAGAATAAAGAAGAAAAGAAAAAGAAGAAGACCAAAAGTAAAAAGCAGATTTCCCTAAAAGTGCCAAATGGAAATGAAATCTTAGAACCTATCAGTAAAGGACCAAAATCCTCAAAGAAGAAAGGAAAGTAAGATATCATCCAATAATAATAATAAACTTTAGATAGCTCCAGAAGAGAAGACTCATTGAATAGACTTTCAGCTACACATTGTCTTTTGACTTATATGCTTTCTGGGTCTCATGCTGCTCGCAGGGCAAACTTTAGGATGATTGCAGGTCTTTTCGTTGTGGTACCATGGTATTCTCATAGTTCCATACCAACCACTCAGGAGGGTAACCATTATGCCGGATCAAGGATATGTATGTGACCACTGGGCACAGTCATGAACTATTTTTTTTTTCAGATTAAAACATGTTAAGTCTGAGAGCACCTACGTGAATAGTACAAGCTTTACAGAAGTACCAAGAAACACAGCACCACAAAAGGCCAGCCCGATAGAGAGCCGTCAGAAGTCCCGCTTCAAAAAAGGTGCCTATGTTGCTACGGCTGTTCAAAAAAAGAATAGCAAATCCAAAATGATATCTGACGATTCTGATTCTGATGACTCAATTCAAATGAATAAAAAGTTAAAAAAGAAAACAAAAAACTCAAAAGCCAAATTTTCTAAGGCTCTGTCTGAAAATAAGTCCAAAAGTTAAGTTTATTAAATCAATGTTTAGTGATTATTTTTTAATAAATATTTAAAATATATATTGATTTTTGGTTTATTTGTTACCGAGTGGTGTAGGTGGTGTGGTATGTATGTGACACTTAATTAAGCTGTATTGCTCTTGTCACTTATGTGGGGCAAGTACCTTTTCGCCAGTGCATAAAAATGTAAAATGTAAATGTAAATGGACTCCTTTTTTTGCTTAAAATAATAATTACTATTGTGTAACGAGTCTTCCTCATGTTTAACCTTTTTTATTTACCCGACATTTTAATTGTGTTACGAGATGACTAGAGAACGGGAGCTATCATCGAGAAAAGCAAGCAGTTGCCGTAACTACTCACATTTCATCATCATCCTAAGAAATCACTGCTATACAATAATTATTACGTTTAATACTCATGAATGCTTATAAAAAATTAAAAAATACCATACAATCATATAAAAATATTTGATACATTTTCTCCATTTAGTTATATTTACTAACATTGTGTTTACATCACAATCAGTATTATTACTTTAATTCACATAAATACTACATTCGACATCTGAATGGTCTATTATTCTACTCTTTACCTGATCCTGCCGGAACTCCAGATACTCTATTAAGTAGGGATATACCTGTGTGTGTGGGTCCGACTTATCGTGTCAAACATAGTGAAAATTGAATAGACTTTAGTAGGTAGTTATGGATTTTAGCTTTTATTTGTAATGTTAATATCTAATAAGTTTAGTCTAATGATTTGTACCATGTTTTACGTTGTTACTGTGGGCACTAAGACCCTACAGGTTTTTACAGTGTACATTGTTGAAAATAGTATTCAGTTTTGAAGAATAAAATACATACATATATACATACTTACTATAACCCCTAACTTTCTTTCTGACTTCCTACAAAATGTATTCTTATAGGTTATGGTTGATTGGTTCTATAGATACGAGTATGAGTGAAGATAAGCACGCGACGAGCATACAATTTAAATGTGCCTGTTATTTATTAATGTTTGCGCAAATGGTTAAAGATTTAAGATGTTCATCTATAATCTTCCTCTCTGTCCACCAAGACACCAAAGCTAGCGAGCCCGTCGTTCCTTACATTAGGCGTTGTACTTGTACCACTTGTACGTTATATTTATCAATCAAAGATAAAACCTATTGACCTTAGCCTAAACTTAGTTAAACTTACAGTTCAGGTGTGTTGAAAATATTGGCAGGAACACTTGGGAAATGTAAAGAAATTATGCCGAAAACCTCCGATAAAATAACAAACTGAAAATAATAATTTTCAAAAAAAACACAAACAAATCAATCAGCTGATAGGTACTTTGACATTGACTTGACATGACATCACAAACACAGATACAAGCACAGATATTAGCATTGAGTGAATGAATTTAGGAATGAATTTCGAGGTCCAATAAAATTCACAATGCGGCAAATACATTTATAAATAAATTATAGTACTTTCTACATAATTGTATAGTCATTATGATATACTACATGTATTATAATATAATTATATGACGCTCGCTATGATAACAAACAAACAACCGTTTTTGTAAATTTAAAAAATCAAATAAATTTATGAACTTGATTGAATTGTCAAGAAATATCAACAAAATTATGGAACTATGTATTGTTCTATAAATTTTTATTACCTTTTGTCCCTCTGAAGTTAGGCTAAGCAAACGATTCAACAAATCTTATTACAATCCGACCTAAAAATAGAACTACCTACGCTACGTCGCTACGCAGCCAACTTCAAAAGGACAAATTGTCATTGTAACTTCTCTGTTTAACCAAAGGTTTGCGGCAAGAAAACTCTTTCAGGGTTAAACTCGTTTTTGTTCGAAGCACTTAAGTTTTTTAGAAATGTTTATAAGTAGCTAAAAGTTAAAGATACCTCTTGAGTACTGTACTGTTGGTTAAGATGATAGGAAATAATAATTATGATGAACATGTACCATGTTTTCTAATGGATTTCTTCCAAAATCGTTTCTTAGTGAGCGCCTACACCCTATAAAGAATGTTTGTGCCAAATTTCAGATCTGTAGACCCTGTAGTTTCTGAGATTTCGTGATGAGTGTGTCAGTGAGTGAGTGAGGATAGTTCTCTTTTATATATATAGATATCCATTTACCCTACCTAATTACTGGGTAAATAAGGAACATACAAATTATTTATGGAACTAGATATGATAAAAAGTTGTTTATTTAATTATTTAACTATTATATGCTAACACACATTTGTTAACCAACTTGACTGCGTTAAATTGCTAGAAGCAGAACAAAAAGAACTTGTCACTGGAGTATTCGATGAAAAAGCTAATATTCTAAGTTCGCCGGTTTCAGAAAACTGTAAAGCATTGCTGACTCGCGTGCCTGTTGCGAGAGAACCGGGTATTTGTGTTTCTCCCGTAATTGGATTATAGGGACCACATCGCGATTTTGCAAGCAAACAAGACGTGACATTAGTGTAGAACCTAATATTGTCAGT
The DNA here is from genome assembly GCA_951804965.1 of Horisme vitalbata. NCBI lineage: Eukaryota > Metazoa > Arthropoda > Insecta > Lepidoptera > Geometridae > Horisme > Horisme vitalbata. The sequence continues at coordinate 3,741,556 of OX638098.1, read as the reverse complement.
GTCAAGAGCAATATTAACTCCGGTTCTTGCTTCTCTCGTGCATTGTGTTATCTGAAAGCAGAAAATGTTTGATTATCAAAGGCAGGAATCATTATATATCCACTGTTGGCTACTAACCTATCCAGATAGTTACAGTATTTTTATAAAAGTCTTAAAAGTTATGCCAATACAATTTTGTATTATCTGTGGGCACGGGAGTGCCCCCGCCAAGTCAAGCTAATATGATATTCTTCATACTTACCAGATTAACGGAATTGATTCGCCTCAAGCATCGGACAAAATCACAGTAACCCATGTAACAGCCAGATGGTTGAACATTTAAAGCCGAAGTAGAAAGAGCCTGAAATCCAATTAAAGTAAAATATAAGTTATATGCTTAGATAGATAAGATAGATAGAAGGGTATTTATTTATTAAATAAGCTTTAATAAACCTCTGGTTAGTAATGTTTAAAAAACCTTTGTTAGGTTTGTCTAGCTAGACACTAGGTTCTCGATAAAAACAAATAGGTAAGTAGATACAACATAACGAAAACAACTAGCTTAGATAAATGAAATTGAATAAAATTGGTGACTTACCAATATAGCTGTGGCACAGCCAGAGTACGACGTATTTGTAAAGTATTGAACAGCACAAATACTAAGAGCGCTCAACTCCTGTGGACCCTGAAATAAAAGTGGTGATAGCGGTAAGTACCTATCTAGGTAGGTAGGTATTACCGAGATAGCAATTGAAGGTACCAAGGTAAATAAATAAATATACGGTATATATCACACACGGTCAACCGATTCCCAACTAGGCAGAGCCTGTGCTTACTATGGGTATCAGAGACTGATAAACATAATTATTTAGATACATAAAAAACACTCGTATACAGAACCGATATCAAAGTTCACCACACCAATAATTGTCCTGGAAGACAAAGCCAACTGAACTAATGAGGCCAGTCAAAAAACATAAATGTTACATTTAAAAAATTATATGATAGGTTATAGGTATTTTAGCATGTTAAAGGTACATATTTTGTTAAATTTTATTGTTTTGTCTACTAAATAGATGTGACATGTAATGTTATGTATAGGTAATCAATTCAAGGTCAGGTAGGTAAAATATTACAGGGAAAGGGTACCGATCCTCAGCACACAGAAAATAAAGAAACTATTACCTCCTGCATAGATGTAACTCGTGTGAAGCAGGTTATGCAAGAGTCCCTCATGGTGACATTCGATGGTTGTGCAGTACTACATACAAGATTTAGTAAGTTCTGTAGCTGGGCGCTGTAAATAAAAATCATAACAATTGATTTGGACGATTAAAGAAAAATATTTTCCCTAAGAAGATATTAATTTTTTTTACATTTATTATAGGTAGAATTTCTTGTATCTGTGGCGATGTTTTTGTAAAAAAATTAAACTTGACTATGTATATTGTTGTATTTACGTTATACAAACTTCCTTCTTTCCTAGTTTTATAAACTTCCAAACAAACAAACATCTTCACGACTTTTTCCACATTCACTTCCCGCTAGAGGAAAACACTTCTATTTTACAAACAATTACAGTTTTATTCAATTAGTTTATTTTTAATTTAAATTTACCTACCCATTTGAAGGACACAACGCTGCAAGTTTTTGTGATTTCCATTGTAATATTTTATTTTTTACATCAGCGAAGTCGAATACACCATTGCTACCAACTCCTGTCTGAAAATAAAGTTATACATGCTCATAAATTTGGCAGGAAAAATTTCACAATTGTTATTATGAAGTAGGTAATGAAGGTAAGAACTGCTAACCTCGCTAATATTCAACAAGTTCAGGTTCTTCCATTGCAAAATATTTTTTTGAATTTCATTTATGTCAACTAAGGTTGCATTTATTGGAATCTGTAGAGATAAAATAGAAAAAAATGTGAATTTAGTAAACTAAATCACACAGTACCAAGCCATTAATAAAAGCTATAAAAATTTAAATAAGAACATTATTGTTTAACGTTTTAGTATCTAGTTAGAGTAAGTTGTTACCTTAGAAATAAGTTAGGGACCTGTACCTACTTTTAATACCTAGATACATAGGTAAGGTACTTACAAACAACAGAATTAAAAGTCCGAATTTAATATCCTTCATATCGACTTATGTAGGTATGTTGACAATAAATTATTATTATTACCACGTCTTCATAACATAGTGATTTATAACATAACAGTTTATAAAATAAAAGTATACAAGAGCGAAATGTAATATGTGTATGCTTGGTTACTGTTTCGAGTTTAGTGGATGCTGATCATTAGGTAGGTTGATACTGGATGGCAATTTTCACAGCATTTATCACATTTCCCGTGCTTAAATACCGTAAAATAGGTGCAACTTTAGTACTTTCCCACATAATATTATAAAGGTACCTATACCTAGTGAAAGTGTCAATGAGCATGATTTTGAACTTAACATTACCCCATTTTTTAAATATAAGTCTTTGTATGTAAGTATTCGTTTTTATCTTTATTTATGACCCCCGACATAAGGACTTATATTTGACAAGTGTATCTGTGTGTCTGTTTGTGTCGTACGTAGCTCCTAAACAGATGAACCTAATTTGATGAAATTTGTCAAGGTATTGTTTTTGTTTGAACGGTGACTCTAATCGAAAGTGTTCTCAGCTATGATTTATGGAAATCTGTGCAGTGTTGCAGGAATATCGTTGATTAAGTGATGTAGGTATCCAGTTACATAAATAATTTAGCAAGAACATGGTAAACTTGACTTGGTCCAAAAGAAAAAAGGAAAATATATTTATTCAGTAAGAACCGGAACACTTTGAATCACTTTTTTAATGTAAGTATATCAATTCGGAACGCGACCAAACTAAGAAGAATTAGTAAGAAACTTTGACCTGATGCTTCATAGTCACCTGGAATCTGCAGCATACCATGTTTTTTGTTATTTAAAACATGGTAAATATTTCATGTGAAAATAACCATTTCAGTTTAAAATAATAGAACATCGTAAATAATTCATATTCATATTCATATTCATATAGTTTATTTCCACAAAACGGCACATAAGTATACTTCAACACAAAGTAATAAGCTTGTTGCGCCCACGCGGACACCGCAGGCTCTTAAGGAATTAACTTAATTATGCCACTTAAGTTTCCTATTAAAAAGCATAAAATAAGGTCAGTATGTACTAAATCTAGGAACATTTAAAACTTGCGGCCACAACAAACCAAAAGGAACTGTTCATAAAAACGAGACTTTACTTTTGAAACTACGAAAACTAAAACTCAGTGACACAAAACCCGACTGACTACAGCTTCAGTCGGGTTTTTTCTTAAGTTTCCTATTAAAAAGCATAAAATAAGGTCAGTATGTACTAAATCTAGGAACATTTAAAACTTGCGGCCACAACAAACCAAAAGGAACTGTTCATAAAAACGAGACTTTACTTTTGAAACTACGACAACTAAAACTCAGTGACACAAAACCCGACTGACTACAGCTTCAGTCGGGTTTTTTCTTAAGTTTCCTATTAAAAAGCATAAAATAAGGTCAGTATGTACTAAATCTAGGAACATTTAAAACTTGCGGCCACAACAAACCAAAAGGAACTGTTCATAAAAACGAGACTTTACTTTTGAAACTACGAAAACTAAAACTCAGTGACACAAAATGTTCGGTGTGATCGATGGCGTGGTCTAGCGGTACACAAGTGCTCTATCAGTCTTAATAGTTAAAAATACAGATGGACAGTGGAGTCTTAGTACCTTAGTACCCTTTGGGTACGAAACCATAAATAAAAAAGAACCATTGAAATAGGATTTGATATGGCAGAAATATCCATTAGCGCTTTGTGCCCTTTTTTGGTCCACAAAATTTCGCAGTGGTTCTTCACTTCCTTCAAAAATTCTGGAGGAAGTACCCCTCGTACTCTACGTATTTTAAAACTGATCGACTGAATACGACGACGACCTTGACGATGACGATGGACGAAACTTTGTATTTAACGACTTTATAGTTTTTTTTGTCGTTGGGTATTTTCGATTCGAGGGGCTTCCTCAAAATTGTTGAACGAAGTACCTACCTTTGAATCGAAAATCAACAAACAATCGCCTATCAGACCACGCGGTACTACTAAGTTAGCAAACAGGCATACGGTCCTTCTGATGGTATGCGGTTCCCGTAGCCTATGGACGCCTGTAACATCAAGAGGCTACATTCACGTTGCTGACCCTTTAAAAAAATTTAAAACGCTCTTTTATAAATTAGTCTTGCACTTAGCACGCTCTTTTATAAATTAGTCTTGTCAGTCTTAGGCTTGACTAATTAGTCAGTAAGACAGATTGAATATCGCGTGGTCTAATAAGCCTATATAGAAGACTTTTTTAGCTACCATATGGAACAATATTGTGGTACCTTTGTTTGATGAAAATGAGAATTTTAATCTTTGAATGATAGACAAATTGTAAGGCTAATGTCTAAAAATCGAATCTTTAATTTTTTCGTAACAAATTCTTTAATTTGCTCAAGTTGAAATCGATTTTTTTAAGCAGTTCACTCTCAAAATATCACCTTGGAACATTATATTTTTTTACAATTATACTTGCATTTTTGAAATATATGTTTTCTTTTTGAATATTTTTCTTGGACCCTTCTCGGAACGGACCACCAATGGAATTCCATCATTTCCTTTCCCTTTCCTTCTGACCCACCCACAGATAGAGAAGAGAACTAGATAAAGCCTTAAAATTCACTTCACTTCAAGTTCTGAACATCAACTCATATGGCTGATCTCTACTTCCTTATGTCCAATATCATCAGTTAGAAAGGGACGCGTACATATACCAATGCTACTTCAAAATAGATCATAAAGTTAATCGTACCAGGGCGCTCAAAAAAGAATTCTTTGAAGGTTCATACAAATGAACTGGTACGCAGTTGCAGAAATCTCGTTGAGATAAAGTATGCATCCCTTTCTAGCAAATGATATAAGCACATAAGAAAGTAGAGATTAGCCGTATGAGTTAACGAGCATAGTGAATTTTAAGGCTATTTAAATTTTAAAATTGTCTTCTTTAATTATGGTCCTACCCACAAGACAAGACACGTCATCCATCCAACCACTCGCTCACTCAAGAATTCATTCATTCATTCATGTGATTTCAATGGAAATTGATTTTTCTTGAATTGTTAAAAATCGGTGAAAAACTGTGATTAGCTTCAAGTTTTAATAATAATCTTTATTTCTTTTTTTTTTCTGTCTTATGATGATTGAAGGGCGTGCAAATGTAAGTACATAATTCATCAAAATCTTCCTATCGAGGTTATTGGCAGCGGCTTTAACTTTAGCCATATTTTTTATTTTTCAGGACTTACCCGATTTTCAGGTGTTTCAGACGGTGATAAAATATTGCCTTGTCATCATTATCGTCCCGGTATTGTCGTTTTTCTCTGCTAAAGTCATTTTGTTCGATGGAATATTGAGATTGGCACCTATAACAAGCAGCGTTTATTCGGCTGTTGTAGCAGTCATAGTACTCCATGTAGCTCTAGGCCTTTACATTTTCAAGGCCTACAACGAAACAGATAGAACTCCCGACAAGCCAATCAAGAAAGACTAACCCCTCGAAACCTAAACTCACAATCATGGACAACCTTTACAAAAAGGGTGACCTAATTCAAATCAAAACTAAATACAATGAAGTAATTGAAGGGCAATTTTACTCGATGTCTGATGACAAAACCAGAATTACTCTTTGTGACACCAAAGAGTCCGCTGAAGACACGCAGAGCAACGGCATCCTACATTACTATGAACCAGATATACATGATATTGTTAAGTTGAAAGTGGCAAATGAACAAAAGTATCTAAAATTAGCTCAGAAGGATTTTGAGGAAGCGATCATGGTATCTAAGAAGTACATTTGCATAAATCAGGTGGATAAGGCATTCCATGATGCTATGGCTGATTTAAAAGAGCACACTTATGTCGCTCTGAGCACCGATGGAGCAAGCATGGGCCGGAAATGCAAGATGCCGTTCTTAGTTCTATCTACTCCGAGGCAGATCTACATTTTCGATACTCAAGTTATGCAATACCGTGCATTCGAAGCTGGATTGAAAGAGCTATTGGAAAGCGAATATCCTAAAAAGATAGTGCATGACAGCAGGAATCTGTCTGATTGTCTGAAGCACAAACATAATGTTAACCTGTATTCTGTGTTTGACACACAGGTATGTATCAAAGTCACACAGGCTTTTGTAGCTTCACTAGCTTCCAGAAATGGCTTGACCAAGCGAGGGGCTTGGTACCGGAATTAAAATTTGCCTATTTGTTATTCTAAAAGTATTATCCAAAATTTCAGATGAATCCATTAAGTAGTGTTGATGAGAAACACGAACAGCATTTCACATTAACAGTGCCACAAATATAACTTGACCAGGCAGTGCGCCACTGTGTTTCAAACCAAAAAATTAATGTACTTTGATTAAGGTTTCTCTTGAAACACTTTTAATCACTTTTGGCATTTTAAAACCCAATTGGTTCTCAGATTTATCACAATGTTTTTGTCCGTAAACTACCACGCATCAGACACACAGTTTCAGTATTAGTTCCTAAAACTTATACTTGTGGCACTGTAACTGTCTTTGATGTATAAAGAAAAAAATTATTATAACATCTCTGCTTACTAAGGGCTATAATGATGTTGAGTGAAAAATAACCAGCATTAATTATTTATGTTATGATCATTTTTACAGGTTGGGGACTTGATAATCACGAAAAACAAGAATGGTCTTCTACCTAAAAATGTGAAAGGTCTTAGCGATTGCTTGTATAACTATCTTGGACTCCAGAAGAATATCATTACTGATAAGGTGAGTTTTCCTCTTTACTTAATATCTTTTTTTTAAATCTCCTTTTTTCTAGCATTCTACTTTTCTGTGCATTTAGGTAGAGTTTTGATGATTGCTCTGAAATTGGCATGTATAGAATATGCATAGTGGCATATTCATATACTCTAAGTTCTCCACGGTAGTCATGGGTTGTATAAGGTCTTGCGGGGTTCTCCTCTTTAGTCTTTGGAAGGTGTTGGATTTGAGCATCAGATTCTGTGCAAGTTTGTTAGTATGTAGCTCTATAAGTTTGGCATACGATGACGTGAGCTATGTCATCCTTAACTGTTGGCATCTCCAAGTCAAGGTGTAGGTGGTTTGTGATGTATCATGGGGCATCCTTATCATTTTGTGTGTATGTATCATATTTTGTTGTATGTAGTATTTTGGATTGCAATACTTTCATCTAAAGACGTTTTTGATGTGAATCATCTAGTGCGGGATATTTCCCCCTAGTTGGGCTGGGAGTTGGAATGAGTTTTTTTTTTCAGTTTGTAGGCTTATCTTTGACTGCCATGTCACCTGTTGGTAAGTGAGAGTTATGTGCGATTCACATTTACGGGCGCGTGTCGGAGAGCATTTTAAAACATTGCTAGAGGAAATTGAAACATCCACAAAGCAGTTACGTTCCTTATTTGAATGCTATTTACGCAGCTATGACGCGCCGACCGCCGGCACTCGAACTCCGCGACCCACTCGCGGCTACTGTGTCGGCTCGACGCGTCCGTCAGTCTCCAGTCAGATTTTAGCTCCGGTCGGCTGCCGGCGCGTGCCCGCGCATCCGTTGCGACGCGCTCCGATGCGGCGCGTCAGGTGTGAATCGTACATTAGTTAGAATTAGATTTAGGACGGTGATGGTGACAGCGTTGGTTAAATTTTGTACCCTGTAGGTTGTAGGTTTGAAGTATTTTCTATACCAAATCGTTTCACATCTGCCAAGCATGCAGCTATTTGGATTTTTTGTTTTTTTTTTTATTGTGACATCAGCTCTTTAGTCATAACCAGAATTTATTGGGGGTTGTGTAGGTGAACCAGAAATTGGTGTAATGAGAGTATTGGTCACCCTCTTATCAAGATAATGAAGTTTTGATGGACCAAACATGCAAATTTTAAAACTTGTGTGATTTTTCAGCATGACATCATCCAAAGCACGGAACGTCCACTCTCCTCTACAATCAAGGAGAGCCTCGCTAAAAACATTGCATTCCTCCACCACCTCTCAGAAGCCATCAATGAAGAGATGCAGCTGCCTTTCCTGCGAGGAGTTGGTTGCTACGTCGAGAGCCTCCGATCCTGCGATGATCACCAAGCCTGGGCGCTGAGCAGCAAGCTGAATCAAATACCGCAGGACTTCAAAAGTGCAATTGAGTATTGAATACTTCATCTTCATTATCATTCAAGGTGTTATCCAATGCTAGACACTGTCCTCATAACTTGAAAAAATATATTAATATTATTTATGCACAAGTTTCTAAATGCTAGTCATGGTTTGAAAAGGATATAAAAATACAATCATGACTCCCCATCATGGATTTATTTTATTGCTCTATACGCAATTCTATTGAGGATACTTTGATAGAGGTAGACAGAGATTAGTCCAAACATTGCATTCGCTATATATGCCCACTTTTTGTAATCAGTGGCTGAAAGGTTATGAATGGTTATAAAAAGCCAAAGGCCTATACAGGATGTAAGATCACAAAACTAGTAAGATTATGGATCGTTTTACGTAAAGTGCATATAGTGGAATATAAGTATACTGAATTACAGAATTTCCTTCACTAGATGACGCTTCTTGGTTTCTATACGAAAATGCGTGATTGCGATTAATGATCAAGTCTATATTAATCATAAATAATTAATTGAATCAGGCGTGACTCTGCGGAAATCCATTACAAGATATTCTACAAGACAAAATATTTAGTACAAATTCCGCTAACTTTCTCTGACAAGTTACACAAAATGCGTAATCATAAAGGCAAACGTACACTATCCTATTTTGGAGTTGGAAAGTGTTAACACATTCCACAAATAGATGTTAACCTTTCACTGCTTGCTATCTAGTTAAGAGCAGTATTATAAAGGTATTGTACTCAACACAATACAGGGTGATTTTATGATCGGTACACTGAATTAGCATTGCTTTGATAGTAAAAGAACTACCTACATAGGATTACATTTTTATAGCATGGCTGATTTGTAATTTTGAAATTAAATGTAAAATATCTTTGTTGTAGATTGAAAATTGGAATATTCGGCGATATTAATTAGATCATTTGAATAAGTGTAGAATCTATTTTTATATTGATGCAAATGTATTTTTAAATTTCTTTACGGTTTTGGTCTGCGAAATATATCTCTGACCAAGCACAGTGGAGTTTTAACTGATAACAAAACCACCCTGTATATTTTTCTATCACGTTTATATGACGTAGAATAGTTAAACCTCTAAAAATAAAGATTTATCTTTCTTGACGTACACAGCCATATTCGGTGTTCGTTCAAATCATCCTAAACCTCCCTCCCGATCGCCATTTTGGATACAAGTATGACCGCTTAATAAAATTTAGATCCTAGCGCTTTTCTGCTTCGGAAGGTATTTTAGATAATGGTTCCGGCTTTTGGCCTACGGCTTGAGAAAAAAGAGGTGGTTCTCAATTTGATAGCATTTTATTTTTTATATTTGGGAGGGTATAGGTACTTCCAGTTTGATCTCATTTAACGCTTTGAGTGCTGAAAACACATTTGAATCTGCACGTCCTCCTACAGCAGCCAATTTGTTAAAGGAGAATGCCGAGAACCCGTACCAATTGCGTCAAAACTGAATGTATTCCATAAAATTTATTATTATATTTTATAAATGACATTAGCATATTCTTTAGTTTTACACACCGACTCGATTAATAATCAAGTAAAAAATATTTTGTTGATTTGGTTTCCGCTGCACGCCGCCATTAGACTGCAACAACCAATGATATATAGGTTACTATGGCAACAAATATTGATGTAAAGTGTTACTATGGCAATAACCCTCATTTTTATTATTTTGACAGTAGAATCAACTAAAAACTTATTGGAGATTTTTTTGACGCACTCACTTTAGTCTTGGTACCGAGCGCCATACATCAGACGGCGTTCTCCTTTAATGAAAAAGTACCACCCAATCAATTTGCTTAGTCGCTTTTTTTAAATTAATTAGAGTTATTTATTTTAAACTATGTCGGAGGCTTTCAAGCGGCCTAAAAACTCCCGACACCAAAGTTGGCCACTGTGTTCATTTGAAAAAGATCTTATCTTTATATTTAGAAGTTTATAGTTAAACTTTTCCCATTAGTTTAAGTCACAGCATAATCAAGTTTGAAATGAAATATAAGGCGCTTTTGTAAAATGGCTCAAAATTGCTATTTATGGTTAATGTTAGTGGTTAGTTTTATTTGTACGTTTATAGGATTTTAAGACAAGGCTTTTCGAATATATTGTAGAACTCATGTCACGTTTTCTATAATATACGAATATTAATTAGTAGCATCTATTCGTTGTTCGTCAGTATTCGTCAGGTATTATGATAGCCCATCCACACTCTACTCAGAACTTCTCGCTCTAACACTGTATTCACGACTTACGAGTGAGAGTGAGGCGGTGGCACAAGAGGGCATGCGTTCTCGCTTTTTCACCCGAGAAACTCATCCCGAGAACCTCATTGAATATGTTATTCTACTAAACGTATTATGTTATCTGTGACTATACAAAACATCCGCTACCAAGCCGAGAACAGACTAAGGCGAGAAAGCATGCACGCTTCTCGATATTCTTGGCAAGAGTGTGGATGGCCTATAAGGTGTCAAACAGACTCCTTAGAAAGGATGCTACCAAAAAGTTTATTTTAGAAACCGTACTACCACCATAATCTTTGCCACCTTTGTACGACCACGTTAATTTATTACTTTCTTTTTGTCAGTGGTCAGTTAGATGTAATACTAAATAAAGTCACAAGTTATTTGTAAGAGTAAATTATGTGAATCGTACTCGATAACAACGTCAAGGTTGCGGATTCTATTCCAACTCCATTTAAAGTAATTTTTAGGATTCAAGCAGTTTCTGTTACCATAATGTTCACTCGCTCTAACAGTCAACAGTCTAACAGGAACGCGGGCCCTGCGATATCATCTAAAGCCTTTCCATTGCTAAACGTCGTTACTTCATCAAAGCACATTGCTCTAGTCAAACTTATGAACCGAAAGGGAAGTTTTGCTGTCGACCGTGAAGCAGCATTTGGTCGGTTTCAGTCGGTTTGAAGGGTGTGGGTGCTAGTGAAATTACAGGCACATGAGGCTTATCATATTTATGCCTTAAGTTGATGGACGTAGGGCGTTTCATCGTAGGTACGTTCCTAAAATGCCCCTACGAAGCAATACTTTGTTATAAGTAATTTTTACCTCTAAAAGTGGTGCTAGTTCCATCTTTAAGTATCATAAAAAAGGTAGTGATCTCTGGCTGTACTTATGATCATCTTTCAAAAGATAAACGATGCTTCGGCTATTGCCATCTCTTAACGTTGGATAATGAATAACAGACAGTGACAGGGTTAACTTTGAGAATTGGTTAACGTTGAGTAGCGTTCATAAGTAAGGAGGTTCTTGTGTACGCAGGTACCAACTTTGTTATATTACCTGGTGCATGGGCATGCACCACTGGATTTTTGTTTCGAATGATTAATGTGCGCATTAACATGTGTCTCAAAGTCAAAACGATGAAAACATTGTTAGGAAATCCTCGAAAGTTTGACAGTTTTTCAGGGGAAAACGAAGCGTTATCGGCTACGGTTTAATTATAGGAATCGACCATTAGCCGCGGGTTTTATAACAATGTTTTTCTTCATAGTTTTGAGCACATGTTAATATACCTGTATATCATAGGAATCGACACTTAGCTCCACGCGTATTGACCACCTCTTTTCTGTTGGTAAGGTCGACTAGGCTGAGAGGATGGTATAGGTGCTACAAGCCTACTCCATCTGACCATATCTCAGGCACTACAACGTCCCGGGCAGTGATACCAGCCACCCACGATCAAGTTCACCGTCAAGTTTGCTGCGGACTTGAAGCCGCTTCCAGTTTGCAGTTAGTCCATATAAAACACACACGATCAAGTTTACCGGCAAGTTTGCTTGCTGGCTGCTAGTCGAAGCCATGGCATCACCAGTGACGGTCGACGCCGCGTTTGCCATCTTAGGCTTAGAACTCGCAATTAAGAAAACAGAAAGAAAATATCGATCAGTGTGGTGCTAAACCTGGTTACCGAAACGAAAATGTTTATCTCATGTAAATTGAGTAAAAGAATTGAGGATTACTCCAAAATATTATCAGAATTATGTACGGATAAATGAAGAAACTTATTTAATACTGTAATCCTTGGTGATTCCCCTAATTCAGAAGAAGACACTCATGAGAAATTCGTCACTAATGCTATGGATACTTGAACGCTCACACACATCTTCAAGTTTACATGATGCTGCAAACTTGATCAAGTCGGCAGAACGAAATTCTATTTTCGTTTCAAGTAGACTTGTCTTGCACACCCATAGCCATACACCGTCATGTTTAGTGGACGCCGCATCAAGTCCGCTGCAAACTAGACGGTGAATTTGATCGTGGGTGCATGGCATGAGGAAGGAGGTTGCCACTTGAAGCCTTTTAAAATCGTCTTGATTAGAAGCAATGACCTAATGCTGCAGTGCTAGCATGTTACGTTTTCTCTAACAACTGTCGAAAAATGAAAGGATTAGAAATATATTTTTCTCAAACATGCTTGAAAATTAGAGCATTATTTTGACAACCTTCTTCGAGATAAATCGAAATTGCTGTACCGGCCCAATACATGCGAGCAGCGGCCGGCAAAAGTTGTATGAAAATTCATATGTCGTGTTTAGCGGCCAAATAAATTGCTATCATTGCTATGAAAACTCATATCTGTCGTATTATTTAAAAATGGAACGATCTTTTACTTCGAAACATGGCAACCAAGGAGGTAACCAATCAAAGGGTTTATTTAAATTTCGAACTGGCTTGCAAATATAATGCTGTTTATTGAAAAATTTACAAGTTCTGTCTAGGAACTATTTTGTTTTAATTTCATTATTTGAGAAAAGTACTATACAAGCCTTGGCCACAACTAGGCATTGATGAACTCACGAATGTGGTCCTTCTCGAATGTCGTATCTTTTGCTGGCCTCTGCAGTCATGTACTAGCCTTGACACAGAGAATAACCTTTTGCTTGTATCTGTTTCTAAGAAACATATCTGTTTATGTATTGTAAGATTGAGAATATTTTGTGAGAAGGTTTATAATGGTAAGATGTGATTCAGATGAAATCAAGTGTGTACCTAGTGTTGCATTTAAAGCTTGTGTGAAGTTTAAAATGCCTTGCTTTTAATAAATCCTATGATGTGCTTGATTTGTTGTTTTATTTTACCCCGTGGACATGCTTTTAGAAGATTAAAACTGATATTAATACTACAAATATTGACTTGACTATCAACGGCTTTAATTTCGAAGAAAGTTTTGACATATTGTACCTTGAGACACAGAAGGTTGCGGGTTCGATTCCCGCCGCGGGACATATATTAGCATTATTAGTGGGCTGCTATAGGATGATGATTAATATATTTTGTCATTCACATCGATACTGCTTTGACTGTATTCTCGCCTTGCGTACGTGTGAAGTTAGGAGACTTCTTTTGCCCCTTTTACCTCGGCTAAGGATTTTTAGCATGGAAGTGCCGCGTTTTGAACCAACATCTTTGCCTGATTATTCTACCTAAAAAATGAAATGAGGTATTGTCTCGTTTCCTATTTGGTGTAGGCAAGGCAACAGCACTCAAGACATGGTGCTCATTAGGGCAGGCCTAAGGCCGGCAGTGGACTGCTACAGGCTGATGATGATGACAACAGAACAATGAAGACAACACTATCTCGATGAGATAACACAAGAAATACATTTGGTACAGATTTTTGTTCAAAGCGCGCTTTTTCCATTGTAGCCCAGTCAAGATAGACATTCACTTGCAGATGTGTGATCGAGAGAGGACTTTTACTATTTCATTGATAATGGTGTTCCTAACTATCGTACTTATTGTAACCTTACCCCTGTTTATTGAGCTTACTTGACCGGGTAGTAATTCCATGCAAATAACTACCTAATAGTAGATAAGTTATTTCAACTTTCTGTTGTGTGTTTGTACCAAATGAAAATGCGTTCTAACAAATCTTAGTATAATCTCATATCACAACAGTCAGTAGCAAAATAACAATAAGCGTTAGATTTCCTTTAGATATATGTATCATTCCGATTCGCAGTAAGGCCAGCGCGAATCAACGGACTGCCCAAGTTTTAAAACCAACTAAAATTTGTACGTATCTACTGGTACAATAACATTAGCCTTCTGGCCACGGCTGCATTTGGCCAGGCCTCCCCTATACGAAGGGGAATATTACCGTATACCTTACGCTGAGCATGTGGGTTGGGGATCGCAGGGCACAGCCTCGCACCGTGCCTACGCTGCTGCCCGTCGGCGACCAATCGCAATCAGCCGGCCACCAGAACCCCGTTTGTTATACAGCAGGGTGGACCACAGGCAGGTGAAGTTGGCTTGCCGTGGTAGAATCCTACAGGGAACCCATGACCCCGTCAAGTTCTACTGCAGGGTCAAGCCCTTTATCAGGCGGCAACTAGCACTGCGTTGAGTGAACACGGTGTGTTTTTAGTCGGTAGGCCGCCGAGCTAGCGAGAGCTAGAAGCTGGTGAAGAGCCCGACAGACCCCTCCAACTCTTCCCGAGTTGAAGGACATGCGTAACGAATTTTCACACTGACAAAAAAAAGGTTACAAGGATGACCGACGGGGCCGTGGTAGAATCCTACCGGGACCCCATGATCCCGTCAAGTGCTATTGCAACGTCGAGTCCTTCATCAGGCGATGAATGGTTCGATGATGAACTAGCACTGCGGTGAGTGAACACGTTGTGTTTTTAGTCGGTAGGCCACCGAGCTAGCGAGGGCAAGTCGCTGGCGGAGACCCCGACAGACCCCTCTTACTCTTCTCGAGTTGAAGGCCATGCGTAACGCATTTTCACACCGACAAAAAAAAAAGGTTACAAAGATGAAGGTTGAAACCCCAACTAATGGTATCAAGATTCCAGGGTTCGCAGACTGAAAACTGGTCATCTCCTTAGATAAACACTTCACGGTGTCTTAGCTGAATTTATATTTTGCTATTATAAGATACGTACGAATTTACGTTGGTAAATTTAAAATAATTTGGTCTACGTTCCGCTGATTTGATCTGGCTTTTATGTTCCTTCTTAATCGACTTCGAAAAAAGAGGTGGTTCTCAATTCGTCGGAATCTTTTTTTTCTACATTTTTAGCATTCCAAATATTATACGAAAAGTTTTTATATTTCGGTAGTCGCATCTTCACATTAATACCTTGTAAATGGCAGTTTCCGCGATTATATTTTTCTTTGATTGTAACAAATCAAGTACTTACAACATTATGTTGTTGTACTAAATATCATGCTCTTAGAATATATACATATCAACAAAAACACATTCCCTTAAACTATAGAAATATTTCAAGGAACAGAGCCTAGGTTTCCTTCAAAAATTTTTTTCGAAGCTAATGGCTTCATAGTGTTCAGTTAGGCCACCCGAAGGTCTCCGAAATGGCTTGGGTACAATTAGATTCACAATAGCTCCGGCTTCGCTCGTGGTAACCCGATAAAATGAATCTTAAGGCGACTATACATGTCAAACATCCCTCTCGCTCGCACTATTCAACATTTTCGAAGATCTAAAATCACTGACTATAGTACTCTAGAGAATAACAATACAAAGGTTCAGCAAGAATATCATGTTGAACCACGCCTTGCCTACCAAAAAATTTGTACCAAAATTGATCATATTGATACAAGTTTTTTGGTAAGAAAACGTGATAGAATCAAAATGATATTATTGCTGAACCTTTGAATTGTTATTCTCTAGAATGTAAAGGTTTGCTATTTTGCATAACTACATTCAGTGATTTTATATCTTTAAAAATGTTGAATAGTGCGAGCAAGAGGGAGGTTTGACATGTATCGTCACCATAACGAGGCCTGTATTATTAGTAGGTTATGATTATGCCTCTCTGAGGAACAGATTAGGGTAGAACGCGAGTCCCTCTATAGATTCATCACGACACGCCAGCCCCATACGTTCAGCTGTGTAAAGCCTTTCTCTTGCCAGGAGGACGGACACTTGAGCGATTTGAGACAGTTTTTCTGGAGTGAGGAAGCCGTTTTCTTCGAGCTGAAATAGAAAAAAAATTAATTAAAAATGTATTAGTTATTTATTTTAGTATTTAGCAGTAGTAGAGTTCTTTGTGGAGGGCTCGTCCGGGGAAGTACTGCCACCATGCCTATTTCTGCCGTGAAGCAGCTGTGCTGTGTTTTGGTTTGAAGGGTGTGGGACTGTGGGTGCCGGTGAAATTACAGACACAAGAGGCTTATCATCTTCATGCCTCAAGTTGATGGACGCAGGACGTTGCATCGTAGAGCACGTTCTAAAAAAACTTGATCTACGATGTAATGCTTTGTGATAGGTAATGTTCACGACTTAACATCAGGTGGGCCATGTGCTTGTTCCATCTTCAAGTACCATAAACAAATTAGACCAAACGGGAAGTGTCCTTAACCGAAAAAAAAAATCCTAATCGGTTCATAACGATGTTATGACTATGAGATGAGGTAAAAAAAAATACAACCGAATTAAAAACCTCCTCCTTATTTAGAAGTCTGTAAAATAGGTAGTTTTTAGGGGTGTAGGGGGTTCCAACCGTCATGGCGCCACATTCGGAACTCAAACCAATCTGACTTGACTGAGGTTGCACCATGCTAACTAACATAACTAGCGGGGCTCTGACGGCCGGCTGATTGCGGCATAGCACAGTTAAGTCCTTGACCGCTGACGGCAGCAGCGTCGGCGGTGCAAGAAACTGTACCCTGCGATCCCCAACCCGCCCCAGCTTGGAGATTATATCCCACATTTTATTAAGGGCTATGTCCAGCAGTGGACTGATATAAGGATGTTGCTGTTGTAGGTAGTTTTTGATTGATTTTTACGTTGCGACCGGTATATAATAATGAATAAATAATGCTGGATAAAATTACATAGCATCATATGGACCCAAACTAAGCAGAGATTGTTTAATGGGAACCACACGACTGCCATACTACCTACTAGGTATATTTTTTTTGAAAATACATTTATATTGCAGACAGTCGTGTTGCGGACAAGGCGAGAAGTTGTCTCGGTAGCGCAGTTGAGCGAGTCCCGGTATTTATGGGAAGGTTGCGGGTTCAAATCCCGCCTGAGTCGATTTTTTTTTTATATATGTATAAAAATCTTAAACTTACTAAATTATTCGTTATTTTCGCTACTTCTTCGTCTCTATTGCTGTTCAGTTGTAAAACGCATGCGCCGCTGGGGAACTTACGTAAAGACATTGGAGCACCTATACTGGTCAATAACCTGCAAACAATAACATAATCAAATTAGTGTAAATAAAATAAAATAAATATACGGGAAATCTCACACACGGTCAACTGATCCCAAACTAGGCAGAGCTTGTGCTATGGGTATCAGACACAGAATGAATGAATGAATGAATGATCATTTATTTGCCAGAATATAGGTTTGTACATTGGGTGTATGTTTTAATATTATGAGCGCTATATTCGACTTATTAGTCGTGCAAATATTTTCTAGAGATAAGACGGCTATAATCTAAATATTAAAATTATATTACAAAATATCAAATTATAAAACTAATACAAAATACAATAATTATTATGATTTCATGCAATTAATAATATAAAATAATAGTCTCTTAAGAATAAAGAAAAACATAAAAATAAAATAAAGAATCAGTTTCTAATACATAGTTAACATCATCATTAGAAATAAAAACAAAAAAAAATCAGATAAGTATGTTTAAATGTTATAACAAATACTAATAAACACCCAGAAACATGACGACTTCTGTGGCGCAGTGAGCGAAGCCCCGCCTGAGACGCAGAAGGTTGCGGGTTCGATTCCCGCTGCGAGACAAATGTTTGTATGATCTGCAAATATTTGACTCGGGTCTGGGTGTTTTCTATCTATTATACTTATTTGTATTTACATAAAAAAACTATGTAATATATCAGTGATGTGGTTCCCATAACACAAGCTCTGCTTAGTTTCGAGCAACATGATGCTGTGTGATAGTGTCCAGCACTATTTATGTATTTATTTAAACAGAACAAAAATTCATGTACATCACACAAGTGTTTGTTCGTGGACGGGAGCCGAACCGGCGACCTGCAGCTTAGAAGGTGGAGTTACTATAAACTGAGCTATGAGACCAGTCACAGTGTATGTTTTTAAAAGTAGTCCAAATCATCAGAGAACTAAAGTTAACAGCTCAGGGTTAGCAGGCAAAAGTATTAGCAGTGGGCTGGCCGTAGTGGCCGTATCTGCTGAAAAACTGACAACCGTTGGAGTAAAGTACCGCGTCTAGCAATTGGTATCCATTCCGACTTCTAATCCAGAATCTCAAACCAAACCATGACTGTCAAAAATTCATGTCCGATTTACCACTCATTGCATTACCATTGAGATCCAAATTGCATAAAAACATAGTGAGGAAATCAGCATGCCTTATAACTAAAAATTCTTCCACCAGTTCAGTCCCTCAGCGAGCTATAGAACGAGCTATGCTTGGAGTTTCTCTGAAGGTTAGAATCCGCAAGTAAACGATCCAACATAGAACTAAAGTTGTCTACATAGCTCAGAGAATTAGCAAGCTGAAGTGGAGTGGGCTGGCCACATTTGACGAAGAACCGATAACCGTTGGGTCAAAAGAGTTCTTGAGTGGAAACCGCGACTCGGCAAACGTAGTGTACGACGTCCTCTAGCCAGGTGGAGTGATGATTCGCGAAAGGTTGCTGGTAGAAGCTGGATGCGTCGAGCTCAGGACAGGGCACAATGGCGCTTATTAGGGGAGGCCTATGTCCAGCAGTGGACTGCTATAGGCTGATGATGATGATGATGATAATGGTTACTTAAAATCAGGTGGGCCATGTCATTGTTCCATCTTCAAGTACCATAAAAAAACATCCATAGCCCTACTTTATCTACAGCTAGATATTAGGCCACCCGAAGTTCGTACCATCCACAGTACAGTCACTTAAGTTCTTACTTGCATGCATTCAGCAGGTCCTCAGGAGAGACTAGCTCCAACCCCCTGGCTCTGTTCACTCTACACCACACGTCTGCCAGTGACATCATGCCGCCGCAATCCTGAAAGAAACCATAAAAACATTAAAGTAGTTAGTCCGTAAGATTGCTCAGCAGAGTGCGGGCCAGCAGTATCCTGCAGGTTATTCCTGATCGGTATGATCTGATATTATGAAATCTTTCATTCGGGTCCTGATGAAATAGTCTCTTGTCTGTTTAATCGGGATGCGAGTGAAAGTTTTTACTTACAATGAACCTACCAATCACCGATGTATTTAGTTTTAAGATTTTGTATCAACATAAAGTAATTAGGTTAACAGGTGGGGTGACGATTTGCGAAAGGCTGCTGGTAGAAGCTGGATGGTCCGAGCTCAGGACAGAGCGCAATGACGCTCATTAGGGGAGGCCTATGTCCAGCAGTGGACTGCGATAGGCTAATGATGATGATGATGATAAAGTAATTATTATTTTCAGGTACTTTTACTAACAAAAATATGGACTTTTAATAAATGAATTTAATTTAATTTCATTAACCTCCGGTCAAGAAGACATGGTCAATATAAATACGTGTGTAGCTGACAAGTGGCTTTTCTGACTGCTGACGTTGCAGTTTTTTTGTCAAAAGCCCGCATTTGTTTAGTGATAAGGGCCTTTTTATTATCAGTTTGTCGTAAGCGAGTCGCAGCTGTTGGTATGTGGGTCCGACTTGTCGTGTCGAACGTACTGCACGTTGAATAGACTTTAGTAGATATTTAGTTATGGCGTTATGGATTTTAGTTTTTATTTGCTATGTAATTACCTATCTAATAAGTTTTTTCTAAATTATTTGTGCGATGTTTTACGTAGTTACTGTGGGCACTGAGACAAACCCTACGGGTTTTTACAGTGCTCATTGTTGAATATAGTATTAAGTTTTTGAAGAATAAAAAAATACAAATACAAATACTATTCAACATTCTTGAAGGTATAACATCACTGAATGTAGTTATGCAAAATAGCAAACCTTCACGGCCTTGAAAAAACAATACAAAGGTTTAACAAGAATATTATGTGGAACCCAACACGTTTTCGTACCAAAAAATTTGCACCAAAATTGATCACATTGGTACAAGTTTTTTGTTAAGAAAACGTGATAGAATCAAAATGATATTATTGCCGAACCTTTGTATTGTTATTTTCTAGGCCGTGAAGATTTGCTATTTTGCATAACAACATTCAGTGATTTTATATCTCCAAAAATGTTGAATAGTGCAAGCGAGAGGGAGGTTTGACATGTACAGTCGTCTTAAGATAGACCAGAGTTACTTACAATTAAGACAGCGACCATAATATCGGCGATTTGTTGCGCTAGTCCCGTGTAGTACTCGGAGTCAGATCTGAACGTGTCTCTCGTGACAGGATCATCTATACCTAAGCTCATGAGGTATGACTTGAATCTCACCGTGTCATCTTCAGATATATCACCTTGTTTTTCCTAAAATCACAAGACTTAAGTTTATGGCCCGATTTTTTAACCGTCATTATTTGTTAGATAATCCTATTTGATGTTCCTTCTTCATGCAAAAACTATTGAATGGATTAAGTTAAAATTTTAGACACGTATGTATTTTTATCAGGGATATTGTCCGTTTTGTTCTTTAAGTTTATGTTGGCGTGATTGTACTCAAGATGTAAGGGGTTTCAGCCCCCATCTTGGGGACCCAAGCCAACCTCACCTGCCTGTGGTGATCCTGCTAACTAACAAACGAGGCTCTAGCAGCCGGCTGATAGTGGCATAGCACAGCCTAGCACAGTCGCAGCTACAGCCTAACACAGTCGCAGCTCAGCCTAACACAATCGCAGCTACATCCCCTGGCCGCGGACGGGCAGCAGCGTCGGGCGGTGCGAGAACGTGTGCATTGCGATCCCCAACCCGCGTGCCCAGCGTAGATATTATAGGCATATCCATCTTTTTATTAGAGGAGGCCTATGTTTTTTTTCTCTCCTTCACTCCAAAACTACTAAACGGATTGAGCTGAAATTTTGGACATGTAGGTACCAAGAACAACATGTACGCTACTAGTTATCCGGGTACTACGCCAACGAAGTCGCGGGCGGAAGCTAGTATGAAAATAATTGAATCGCATAATTTAATAAATAACATACATATAACAAAATAACATTTTTCGATTTTTTCAATGGGATAAGCAAATTACTGTAATAAGTTGATAAATTGGTTTTTAGTAAAATTTCAAATGAGTGACATATTTGTAAAATGGAGAGATACTAATCGTTAAGAAATATTTTGACTGATTGCACCACAAGCTCCTGACATTTGTGTGAGACATGAAGCATAATTTTCCTTTCGTCCGGCTCACACTTGGCCGGTTTTTAAAGTACTCACCCGTATCTTAGTAGAAATATTCTTAGAAATAACAACCATCTCTTTCGCCTTCTCCATCAATTTCTTTAAGTCCTGAAACGCTACCGTAATACTTTCATCTGTCGCTTTATGTTGCTCGTCTATACTTCTCTCTATCCCGACAATCCCTGAGCGCAATTTAGAGTTTACGGGTGAAACTTTATTTTGAGCAGAACTGTGAGTGGCTATTTGTTTATCAGGTGATGTGCTGGGTGCTTGTCTTTCCCAGCTCTTGGCAGCAACAGCATTGCTGAGTGCTTTAAGGAATTCCATGTTGATGCCGTCTTTAAATGAGAACTTTACAAAGTGAAATGGACTAACTACAGCTGGTCCTGGCCTTTTACCTGAAAATTTAAAAATTTTAGGAGCATTTGTAAAATGCTTTAAATGTAAAGGGAGCATTATTTGTTTCACTCTCTAGCCTTAGCTACTCAACCCATCACTATGAAATTTTGCATCATTTGGTATACCAAACCAAATGAACCCAAATGAACTCAAATGAACTCTATAGAGTTCATTGTAAATACAAATAAATAAATAAATGCCGGACGTTACCACACAACACATGATTGATGTACTACATATATAAATTATACTTTTTGTAAATACATACATATCATACATAGACCCGATACCTAGACCCGAGACAAATGTCTGCAGTACATGCAAATATTTGAGTCACTGCTGGAATCAAACCCGCAACCTTCTGTGTCTCAGGCGGGCCTTGGCCCACTGCGCCACAGAGCTTCACATCACTTGCTTTCACATGGTGTTAAATTGCATGTTACAGTTTATAAGTATCTCACATAAACCCTGTCTAAGGGTATAGCAAGGGTATATATTTAATAATGTGTTGTTAATGATAAATGATAATGATAAATGATAAATGATGTTTATTGTTTGTGGCACTAGGTACATTGGTCATAAAGCCATTTGTGTAAGTATCTCTAGTCCAAACTAACAGGCTTACAAAACAAAACTGAAAAAACAAAGAAAATTAATCTAAACAATTAAGTGGATTACATAATTAAACATGAAATATCAGGTAATAGAAGAAAATATCAAAATTTTAAATGTTTATATATATTAACCAGTCTAAGTCCAGTTAACCAGTCTAACCTTCTTAATGTCATGGTTACTGATATGTATTCTGCGCTAAGTTTGCAGGTAATTCAAGATTCAAGCCAACTTTATAAAAACCTTCAAAAGCAGATACATAGTAAATAGCAACATAATTTTTTTTAAATTTAAATAAAAAATTATTCACCAAAAAAGATAGGTTGCTAATTAGTTGAATCAACTTGTTCAGCCTAGCAATTCACTGCTGGACATAGGACTCCGTCAATGAGTCATTGCGCCCTGTCCTGAGCTCGACGTAACCAGCAGTCTTTCGCAGATAGTCACTTTAGCCAGAATCATTTAAATTAACCATTCTTGGTTCTTTAATGTTTGTCATATATTAGGGATTATTATTATTTATTTATTCGTTTAAATAAGGATATCAAATGCTAAAAGCATGAATGTTTGTATAAAGTAAGGTTAATTCAGCCATGCTATATTCTGTTGGCAACCTGTAATTGCAAAACATGCCCTAAATCATCCTAATAAAAATAGTCATGCTAATCTGATTATTCCATCAGTCCTGCTAATCAATTTAAAATATACGTACCAGGAAGAGCAGGACCTAGATGCAATATTATCCTCTTTGGACCACCCAAACCAAAAACTCCACCACTTTCCTCCTCTATTGTAAAAATGTAGTACAAATGTAGTGATAAGCATACCAGGCCCTTTGGAATGTCTCCTGGCTTGCCCCAAAGAATACGGTGGGTCGTTAGAATTACTTCCCCATCGACAAATTGAGTCTAAAAGAAAACGCAAAAAAGTTTCACTGCTCTTTTTATTATGATCATTCACTGATCATAGAAATCAAATAAACATCTTGGAATCTTTTTGTAAAACCAACCCACTAAGGAGGTTTGGAGTATTTATGTACTTTATGAGCTAAATAAATAATTAGACCAGGGTGGAACACCGTAAATAACATAAAAATAAGTTTTGTACCTTGTCGTCACCGTCGTATATTTTTACATTTTTATCACGTTTCAAGTAATTTTCACCATCAAATAATCTCGCTTCGATATATTCGAATCTGTCCATTGTATCAAATACAATTTCCAATCAAAATAAATACAAACTAAATTCCGTTTTCATTTAGTGAAATGAAAACAAAACAAATCAATGTCAAAATCAAAAAGTCACTGCACTTTACTTTACTCGAAGCAGTGTTGCCGTTTTTTATTTAGAGATAATAAATAATAATAATAAATAATAAATAATGCGGGACGTAATCACACAGCATCACGTAGCCCCAAACTAAGCAGAGCTTGTATATATATAATAAATAATGCTGAAACTTAGTGCAAAAAATGCCAAAAATGCTAAATAAAATGCTAAAATCCAAATTTTATTCCCGTTTAGACACTGAAGTGGTTAACTGTTAAAATAGATGCTTATTCGCATATAAACAGCGCAAGGGAAGACTCTGTTATTTGGGTATTAAGACTAATTTGTATCGTAGACTAATTACTTTTCATTGACCCTTAAAATTTTGCATGTTTGCGGTGCAAATGTGTAGCTTTGATCAGTACATTTAAGTTATTATATTTATGTTACACTTATAAAAGAAGAATGCTGCAGTAGAATCTACTAAAAAATTATTGAATTTTTTTCTTGACGCACTCACTTTAGCCATGACTAAGCTACCGAGCGCCATACATTAGACGGCATTATCCTTTGCAATATGTTAAACTCTGTCATCTTTTCCCATTCTTTGTGCTTATTTATAGCCATATTAAAATTATGTAAAAAAATCGCTAAGCAAAAGCTAAACATAAATTTCGGAGAAGTCCTAGTTTCGAAAAAGAGAAAGAGTTGCAATGCTACCTAAAACAAAACTACTATGAGTCAATAATTTTGAATTCGTTACTATGTGGTACTTCCGGTAACGTTCAAAAAATGCTAATCATGAGCTATACTTGAACTCGAAGAACTTGAAGTGATATCAGCCAGCAGTGCTGTCTTGCCATGCCATGCCGTGTCAAATTGCCAATGCCAGGCTTGAGCGCCAGCCACTGCCAAAGCCTTGACTTAAGCCATGCTTACAGATGTAATACGACCGATATAAAACGTTTTTTTAAAAAAAAGCTGTTGTAATACCCAAACAAATCATCTACAATAATACAAAGGCGTTTATGTGTGTGCATGTGTGTAGGCACATTGCGTCGAGCTATGCCACTGTAATTTTTAATTAGCAAGTTTCGTCATAATCCTTTCAGCCGTTGGAATCACGGGTAAAAAAATCATAGTATCTACCTATATATTACTTATTCTTATTTATGCTTATACTTATTATGAGGTATGTGTTGAAATTGGCTGATTATTAATTATTTTGTTGTTGTTACAATGTTCAAAAAGTTGCCACATCATCTAAAACCAAGCGTCCAAGACTACAAAAATTAGTCAGATCTACCTCGCTTATCGACAATATGGGCAACATTGTTGATCATTTAATTTGATATTGATATATGTAATTGACTGAAATTGACAGTGACGTATATGAAAGGCAGTTGTATGTAATGCCAACGTCATTCTAACCTCTTCATGTCACAGCGTGCGAATTCAAATTGTGTTGATTGCGTTGCGTGAACGTGAAATCAATCACGATTTGCAGAGAAAATGAAAGGAACCAAGCCGTGAGCCGACTCTGCAATTATTTCTATGTACTTTTACTCGTTGCTGCAGCCTTGAGTAGACGGCTAACACGAACTTAAACATTTAGATTACTTACTTAAAACTATGGCAGAAACTCAAGAAGTCCTACTCCAAAAAATTCAAGCTCAAGGTGATCTTGTAAGGAAATTAAAAGCTGCTAAGGAATCCAGCGAAAAGGTAAGTTTCTAACGTGATACTTCTTCATTTTATAAGCATACAATACCTCCAAATTCTTATAATCAAATAAATTCAAATTGCATCATCTTTGTTTCAAACTGTTTACATTTTATAGGGAAAAGGAAATGTGAACTATAATTTAAAAGAAATGGACATACACTTATCTCAGTATAGTTATATTGGTGGCTATGTGCCCAGTAATAGTGATGCAGAACTGAGTAAACGTTTGCAAAATGATAGTGAAACTGAATCATACTGCAATATCAAGAGATGGCTGAACCATATGCGGAGTTTCAGTGATTCTGAGATAAAATTGTTTCCTGCTATGCCTCTTAACATTTTTAAACCGGAAATTACTAAAACAATTAGTGATAAGGTAAAGTTTTTACCAAGTTTGTGCACAGTAGTTTTGTTCTTTGCTTTTGTATCTTGGCTAATAAAATGAGATTTAAACTTGAAACTATACATAATAATTTGAATCTCTTCATATGGTTATTTTGTCACCAGGAAAGTTTTGTACAAAGTACCTACTTCACCAACCTTTTGGTAATTTATGAGAATACATAGTTTTTTCAGTGTGTTAAAGTGTTTATTTAGTACATTTATTCGAAGCTGCCGATACACACAAAAGAAATACAACACTATTTAGTCAATTTACTTGAAGCTGCCGATACACACAAAAGAAATACAACACTATTTAGTACATTTATTTGAAGCTGTCGATACACACAAAATAAATACAGCACTAATCACGACTGGAATAAGCTTCCATAAACTGTAGTTAGTGCTCCATCAGTGAACTCCTTTAAAAATAGACTGGACAAATACTTAAAGTTCACTGAAAATAATCCCGATATACATGTATCAGCTTTAAAGCTGCCCGTGTATTAATTAAATAATAATAAATAATATTAATAATAATATTTAGTATTTTCATGACAACTTTTTATTCATCATTATACTCTAAATTTTTATTGACCAGCTAGACACATGCTGTACAATGGATTTATCTATTAGTTCATAGTTTATTTGTGTCCACCATACGTACAAAATGTTATACTTGATATCAATAAAACTTAAATAAGACTTATTTTCAAATTTTATAAGAAAAGTAAAACAGAATATTATTGTAACAACCTACTGGTAAATCTATTGTAATATAATAACTTCTTCACCCCCACAAGGCAAATATGGGATGTGTAGATTCAAAACAAGCAAAAGTAAGAAAATGTAAGAAAAATACGAAAAATTAAGAAAACTTGTATACTACAATTCAACTTACTGATATTCAATGTATAATCATTGAGGAGGCGTCCTAATTGGCATCGATCGTATGATGCCGCGATGCGTTTTCGTCGCACGACGAGATTAAATATACGCATTTCTTTAGATTAGATTGTCCTAATTGAAGCTGGCAAGTCGTGAGCACTGGCCAAAATTTTCATCGCACAACCAAAACGCGTGTCGTACGATTGTGTCATCGTACGATCATTGCCAGTTAGGATGCCTCCTGATGCTGCTGTTATAGCATTGTCTAAGAGTCATTTGTTAATTGCTATCGCACACACAAACACACACAACAGCAGTCTATTCAGTCCATTGCTGGACATAGACCTCCGCTATAAAAAATATGCCCATGCTGGGCGTGCCGGTTGGGGATCGCAGACATAATTGCTATAAATGCATTTTTATTTATTTCCTGAACATTATTCTATTTATTACGATTCAATGTACTGCTGCCGTTAAAGCATTGTCAAACAGTAATTGTAAATCAATGCAGTTTTATTGATTTCCTGAACATAAAATAATAATATATTTCTGTTATTGTTTCCGGTAACAGTAAATCAGAAGACTGGTGACGAGATAAAAAAAAACTAGTTAATGGTTCTTTTCTGGTCACATTTACTGACCAAAGTGGCTTTGAAAAGTGTCATGGTGGTGAAATAACCAAAGTGAAAAGTTAAGGTGTGCCAATATATCTCGGACATAAAGTCAAGCATGTATTCGATAGCGCTGAGATTTGCGAAAAATGCCAAAGTGGTAACATTACATAACAAATTGACCAATTGTTACACAAAAACTATTGCAACAACTTCATGCAAAAAGGTATTAGAAAGTTAAGTGCTTTAGCTGTAAATCTTTGTTTTGGGTATTCAGTGGTTGCACATAATTATCATAAGATTTTATTCATGTAGATAAAAAGCTTTGTTGCAAATTTTTCATAAAAAATGAGTTTTAATGAATAGGTGATAAACTGATAGAACATTATAAGGAAAAAAGGCTTTAAGGCATCATAAAATATATCGTAACTAGTAGTGATGAATCACGAGGAGTCGAAGGATGAGAAGAGAGTCCTTTGCCCTGCCACCACCACACCACACCAGCCTATATCAGTCCACTGCTGGACTTAGGCCTCCCCTAATATAGGGGGATATGCCCATAATCCCCACGCTGGGCATGCGGGTTGGGGATCGCAGGGCACAGCTTCTCGCACCACCAACGCTGCTACCCGACGGTGGTCAGGGGATTTAGCTGGGCCGATGAAGGCTTTGCTATGCCGCAATCAGCCGGCCGCCAGAGCCCCGTTCGTTGCTTAGCAGCGTGCACCACGTGCAGGTGGGGTTGGCTTGGGTTCCGAAGATGGGGGTTGGAACCCCGTACACCCCGTGTGGTTTGCCCTGCAGTGGAATCTAAATGGCTGAATGAAAATATTTTTTTAAGTAGCCCATTTCACCCCACTGCTTGGCGAAGGCCTGTCCCAAACCTTTTCACACAACACAACCCTGTCTTATGATAATCAAAATACATACAGTCATGTAATTGAGTAATAAATATTTTTTTGCCTTTGATAAAGACGAGTTGCAGAGGATGGTGGCCACACAAATGTGGATGTGTGCACAATTTAACAAATTCCAACAAATAAATAAATAATGCGAGACGTAATCACACAGCATCATTTAGCCCCACACTAAGCAGAGCTTGTATTTTCGGAACCACATGATTGATATATTACACATATATTTTTTTTATAAATACATACCTATCATACATAGAAAACACCCAGACCCGAGACAAATATCTACAGAACATGCAAACATTTGTCCCGCAGCGGGAATCGAACCAGCAACCTTCTGCGTCTCAGGCGGACCTTCGCCCCCTGCGCTACAGAGGCTGTCAATATCGTAATAACTACATACTCGCTTGATGTGTTTTTATGCTTATCAACTGAAAGATTGTGTTCTATGTAATGTAATTGAATTGATGAATGAAATGTTCGCAGCTTCGCTTGCATGGTAGCTACCGGGATAAAAAGTACAAAATAATCCAGGTCACAAACTATGTATATTCCAAATTTCATCCAAATCCATTCAGCTGTTATGGAATAGAGTGGGAACAGTCATACTAACACACAAATATATATATTATATTTACTATTTAATAAATAGATAGTGCTGCACACACCTAAACTAAGCAGAGCTTGTATTATGGCAGCCGCATGACTGACATACTTCTTAATTATTTTTTTTTGTAATTTTATATTTGTACATATTATACTTACATAGAAAACAACACCCAGACCCGAGACAAATATTTGCAGATCACATTACATTTGCCTCGCGGCGGGAACCCGCACTCTTTTTAACGGGCTGACTCCTACTCCATACCATTGCTGTGCCCAAAATTGGGCTCATAGTGTTATACTAATCATCCATGTTTTTGTACTTGAAAGAAAGAAAGAAGAAAAGAAAGACAATATATTTATTTCACCCAAATTACAGTAAATAGTAGCGAGTACCTAGGTAACTATAGAATAGGTATGAATAAACTTGTATGTCATAGATCAAAAGTGCAAAAAAAGAAAAAAATTGGTACCTATACTTCAGCCATATTGGATGAAGAATGTTTGTAAACAAACATTTCAAAACTTTTTGCAATTATTCCATAAATACGTAATATTTCATTTAACTAATGTCATAAATGAGACTTTTACTATATATGTAAGATATTAATGAAGTGTACATATTTATAAAACAAATAATAAAAAAGTACTTTTGAGGTTAAGTATGGGTGGTTTGTTTAAATTTATTCTTCATCGAATTTGACTGAAGTATAGATATGAGTAATGTACATAAACACTGGGTAAAACAGAACCCTACTCAGCATAGGCAGCATTAGAGACAAAGCTCAGATGCCGACCTTAACATTATGTCTGCAATAAATAAATGAATATAAATGAATATGAACCTTCTGCATCTCAGCCCGACCGTCAATATTAGTGTGATACTTGCTGTACATAGCTTATTTAGATTTGTCTGTTACTTATGTTTTATCGACCTACTTACCCACAATGGCCTACAACTTTGCAATAGTGGCATTGAGTGAAAGTAAGACTAAGTTATTCTAAAGTAGACCTTCTGATGTCTTGTTTGAGTTTAATTTATTTTTTAACCTAATTGGCAAGTTCAGTTTAAGATAACCTTGTGGTCTGACAGTGATTATGTAATCTGTTGTACAAGGTCTCACCCTTGGCCAACCCTCATTTGAAACTATTGACAGGTAGATAGACCTTCATTGTTGCGCTATTTCAATGATGATATGAATGATAAATTATATTTATTCGTACAAACATGTGTAATACAATAACAATTTTAAATAAAATCAGTCCAGTTTAGGTCCTACGAAAATATTTTGCATGCAAAATTTATGATAGGTAGAGGTCGCGTCACGTAAAGAGAACGCTGAAGGGTAGTTGGGTAATTTATCGGTATTTACCCGTGCGCAAACACACCACCTCCACTTCTCCCATCGGTCTTTTTATAGGACGCGTACTAAGTACCTGTAGTACTTGTAAGTATGAAGGTAAGTTCATCATAAATACCGAAATATCGACTATTTAATTTTTATAATTTTTTTTCATGTTGACCTCTAAACGTTAAATTAATATAGCGGTACCTAGTTAAGCTTCCAATTGGAGGAATTTGACATGACCTGGCAAATTTCACCAATAAGAGATCATTCTGAGGTTTTGAGTGTGAAAATTTGGATTATGTGTTGAGTTGAGTTAGACAATAAGGCTGCTTATTATGCAGAAGGCAATTGTAATAAAAACTTTGCATGCGTTTTAAATTACCCTGCACTTAAAATATTTTATGTTCTGAGCATTATTGGATTTTTTATGTTGGCAAAATTTTCTACCCCGTTGCTTGTACTTTTATTGGAGCTTTTTTAAAACTATAATTTTTTATAGTATTTCTTTTAACAAATTTTGTACCAAATTTGTATAATACATCTTCAGATATTGCTCAGTAGGCAAATCTATTGATAATACTTATAGTTGCCAGAGGCACGTTAATATATAACATTCGGTATGTATATGCCCACTTTTTGCAAGCTGTTAGCATTTGGCATTTTAGCCGTTAGCATTCCACGGGCCAGGTTTCCTACCGCTGCTTTTTACGAATACTATCCTAGCACGTCTTCGAATTTAAGCTCTAGGTCATACCAATTTCCTCACTGCCTATGTGCTTTATTGAATGTAATGTTTCGCGTGTGTATCTGACCTTATAACATATATCACAGATGATTCAGGTGCCATCAGTCAAGTTATAGTTATGATTTGTGGCTCGAGTGCGAAAAACAAACATTACTACAAACTTTGCGTTAAATACAGTTTTGTATGTTTGTAGAAAAGGTGTGTTTTTCGTACTCAAACCACTGAACACTTTCATTCGTGGCTAACTAACATTAATACGCGCGAAATAATACCATGTCCACCTTCCAGATAAAAGAAGAGGTTTCAAAGCTACTTCAGCTCAAATCCCAGCTGACAGTTGAAGATGCGGCTCCCCAGAAGTTCACCCTCAAAACCCCCAAAGGCACCAGGGACTACAATCCTCAGCAGATGACCATAAGAAATGATGTGCTGCAGAAGATCATTACAGTATTTAAGAGGCACGGCGCTGAGTGTATCGAGACACCGGTGTTTGAGTTAAAGGTTCGTTCTTCATCATCAGGGCGCCGTGATCCGGTCGCGTTTTGGCAGATTTGTATGGACTAGCAGCGCCATCTAATGTCAGACCATACAAATCTATGTACAAGTAAACCATCGAGATAGTACTCTATAGAGTCGGTCTCTAAGATATTTAAAAGATAAAATATTTAGTACAAATTCCGCCAACTCTCTCTGACAAGTTTCATAAAAACTCAACAGAAATTCGACAATGTTTCGCCTTCCCCATAAGGCATCATCAGGAAACGATAGACTTGCTGTCCGCCTTCGGCACTCCGCAAAAAATCGCAGACGTGTTGCTTCGCCGAGCGCCAAGCAGAAATGACTTTCTGCTTGGCGCTTGGACAGTGAGTCTGATGATGCCTTATGGGGAAGGCGAAACATTGTCGAATTTCTGTTGAGTTTTTATGAAACTTGTCAGAGAGAGTTGGCGGAATTTGTACTAAATATTTTATCTTTTAAATATCTTGTAATGGATTTCCGCAAAGTCACGCCTGATTCAATTCATTATTGTCAGTCTCTAAGTCAAAACTGTCAAAAATCGTCCGAGAGTGGTTGACATACATAAACATCTAAATGCCACATTTGCAAAAATTTAGACCATAATTATGTCGCTTGAAAATTGTATAATGTCGGCGCAATAGGCAGCGCGTTTGCCGAGTTTTGGTGCTGACATTTTTTTCCACGTTTGTGGCTCTAGAGTAGAATATCTCTAACAAAAAACCATTAAAATACTCACAAAAACAGGCTTGCGAAATGTCACGTGTGTCTATGATTGGCTCTTAGATTCTTATTCTTAGTTTTCTATCTGATGACCATTTTTTAATAAAATTAATTAATTTTAAGAACTTTAGAGATTTTATAGGATACTTTTGGTTACGTCAATTTGCTTTTGCGGACTTAATTATCTTCAACTACTTATGTGTAAATATGTTTGTATATTTCTTTCGCCCAGCTTGGTGCCAATTTTTCATCGTTTATAACGTTTACCGAACCAACGGTAGCACTATAACTAGGTACAGGCTGTACCATAGGTGGATTGGATAACCATACAAATAATGACCACATGCTATGTTTATGTTTACCTTGTATGAAATTGTGATATTTTAACAGTATTAACTCACAGTTACTATGCCGCCTTTAAAATGCTGGTTCGTTCCAAATAGTAAATAATTATTTCATTACTTTTAATTGAATAAGCGAAGATATTTTCACAATTGCCTAGTAATATTAGCGTTCTTAATAGGTGCAATCTTCTAAGTTTTAAACGATTTCTCCTAATTTGGAATTTAATTATCAAATTTTACAATTTATTATTTAACAAACTTGTTATTACTAAGTCGCAAGTAAAGATAATTTTTAGTACATTATTTAGAAATACAATTATTATCTATAATTATTTTTTTGCCATCTGTCAAAGAAATTAGGAACTATTTCATAACCTTCCTTTCATGTTGAATATAAATAGTAATAGTACAGTCATCGAGATATTTATAGACCCACAAACGTGAAAAAAAGTGTCTGCACCAAAACTCGGCACATGCGCAATTGACATGCGCCGACTTTGAACACATTTCAAGCGACATAAGTTATAAATTAGTGCAAATTTAGCATTTTGAAGTTTATTTATGTCAAATACGCTTGGACGATTTTTGTCAATTTTCACTTCAAGACTGTGACTCTATAGCGTACTATATATTTCGATGTGTACCGTCAATGTACATTTTACGCTAAAGCGGCATTTTTCACGATGCTCGCAACATGTACCTATCATTTTTATTAGTTTTATTAAATCAGTTAACGTTCAGCCATGGACTCGGGTAGTCGCATTTCATTCCCATCCTTAATATCACTATCAATATCAATATTATCAACATTAACACTTCGCGAAAGTGTAGGGATATCACCTCACATTTCTTTGGTCCTTCGAGCCGGATTTGAACTAGCGACCTGTAGTTGCATAAAAGTATTTCTTTCCTTGTCTTATGTGGTAGTAGCTAACTTGAAATAAGAATAAGCACCATTTATTGTAATAAAATAAATGAAATTGAAACTATTTATTGAAAAAAAAATGGGCAAACCATACGGGGTGTACGGGATTCCAACCTCCATCTTTGGAACTCAAGCCAACCTCACCTGCACGTGGTGCACCCTGCTAAACAACGAACGCGGCTCTGGCGGCCGGCTGATTGCGGCATAGTACAGCCTTCATCGGCACAGCTAAATCCCCTGGTCACCGACGGGCAGCAGCGTCGGTGATGCGAGAAGTTGTGCCCTGCGATCCCCAACCCGCATGCCCAGCGTGGGGATTATGGGCATATCCCCCTTTATAAGGGGAGGCCTATGTCCAGCAGTGGACTGATATAGGCTGGTGTTTGTGTGTGGATTGAAAAAAATAACGATTATCAAATTAGTTAACCTAGTTAACGGTATTAGTTTCTCGTGTGGAATCACATATTACATTAATTTGGTACATATACCCACTTGTTACCACGAGGTTTGACGCTTCACAGTCTTCTGTCACTGAAAATAAGTTTTTCAAAGTAAAGAAAACAAAGCCAACTAGCTTTAAAAGTGCGTTTCGATTGAAGCTAAGCTGGGCTGGGCTGTGCGGAGCGGGCCAACCACAATGTTCGAAATACATTCATTCCACATGATAGGTTGCAAATCCATCGCCGCTTTCGTGAAACATTATCCTAGCTAGCACATACCTTTTGAACCTGAAAACTAACCATAACAATTTTTCAGGATGTCCTAACAGGGAAATACGGTGAAGATTCGAAGCTGATCTACGATCTAAAAGACCAGGGCGGCGAGATCCTCTCCCTTAGATATGACCTCACCGTGCCATTAGCACGGTACCTGGCTATGAACAAGATAAATAACTTGAAGCGGTACCACATAGCCAAGGTGTATAGAAGAGACAATCCTGCGATGACTAGAGGCCGGTACAGAGAGTTTTATCAGTGCGTAAGTATTTTTTTTTCTTGTTGGCATTAAGCAAAACCAAACAAACCGCAGTGTTTGAAAACAAAAGTTTTCAATCAGTGCGTCATACCCGTCATGACATACGGAGTCGAAACGTGGACATTTATTTTATTTTTTTATTTTATTTTATTTTAAAACAAAATCCACAGCTCTTGAGTATAATATAAATTAAACTTATCACCTTAACTGACAGCCAAAGTCGGATTTACATTTTACGAGTATTACATATTGATAAAATATCTCGCCTAATTTTACTTATATTATTATAAATACAAGGTAGTACACCTAATAATAATACACTGTTTCACTCTTCAACAAATCACTCAAGCCTAATTTTTCAACTGCCAGAAAGAATAATTTACGTTCTCGAATTTATTCTGCGAATTAGCTATTTACTAGATTGTCTCCTACAGTTGAAAAATCAGGACACTCAGAGTATGGCTAGTCCACCAGTTTAAAGTCGCTCAGCGAGCTATGGAACGAGCCATGCTTGGAGTTTCTCTGAAGGATAGAATCGGCAACGAGACTATCCGACATAGAATTAAAGTTGTCGACATAGCTCAGAGAATTAGCAAGCTGAAGTGGCAGTGGGCTGGCCATATCTGCGGAAGAACCGACAAGCGCTGGGGCAAACGAGTTCTTGAGTGGAGACCGCGGCTTGGCAAACGTAGTGTAGGACGCTCTCCGGCCAGGTGGAGTGACGATCTGCGTAAGGCTACTGGTAGAAGCTGAATGAGTCGAGCTCAGGACAGGGCGCAATGGCGCTCATTAGGGGAGGCCTATATCCAGCAGTGGACTGCTATAGGCTGATGATGTTGAAACAACTTCAGTCTATTCAGTCCGTTCAGTATATTGTGGTGTTTCTCCCCCTAATCAGGGGAACAGGCAGGAATAATTCGGCAACCCCTTCATGTCCTTATATATTGTTAACACTGGTCACCAGTGAAATACCTTGTACATTGAATGTTTAAAAGGATAGTAGACTAATAGCTTCTGCTCGCTGCTTCGCTAGCGTGGTACCTAATAAAAAGTAGCCTATGTGCTAATCTAGGTCACAAACTATGAATATTTCCATTTTATTTTTCAATCTTAAACTATCATGGTTGTGAACATAATTTTATTAATATCAACAGTATATTTACCATGATTTGTGAGTTCTATTCTTGCCGACATTTCGACGCAGTTGCATGCGCCATGATCGCGGGATGAACAGAAGTCTGTGCGAGTGGGCAGTTACTGGCAGACGACTCACAAATCATGGTAAGTATCCCGTTGATAATTATAATTAATGTAATTTCCCGTTGATAATTATTATTGTAATAGTTTTTAATAATTATAATTTCATCCAAATCCATTCAGCTGATACAGAGTTAAGTGGGGCCAAACATACTCGCACACACACAAACTTACGCATTTATAATTTTAGTGTGATGTGATCAATGTCAAATATTTCAGGATTTCGACATTGCCGGCTCCTACGACCCTATGGTCCCCGACGCGGAATGTCTAAAAGTAGTCACAGAGATATTGGATGCTTTAGACATAGGAGAGTATGTGCTGAAGGTCAACCACAGAAGTTTGCTGGACGGAATGTTTGAGGCATGCGGAGTAGAAGCGGATAAGTTTAGAGGAGCGTGTTCTACTGTCGATAAGTTGGATAAGGTGAGATATAGATGGCGCTTTTATTGTTTTTTTAACATCTTAACTACACATAGTAGGGTATGTACTGAAGGTCAACCACAGAAGTTTGCTGGACGGAATGTTCGAGGCATGCGGAGTAGAAGCGGATAAGTATAGAGGAGCGTGTTCTACTGTCGATAAGTTGGATAAGGTGAGATATAGATGGCGCTGTTATTGATTTTTTACATCGTAGTTAGATATAGTGTAGTATATACTGAAGGTTCACCACAGCAATTTGCTGGACGGAATGTTCGAGGCATGCGGTGTAGAAGCGGTTAAGTTTAGAGGAGCGTGTTCTACTGTCGATAAGTTGGATAAGGTGAGATATAGATGGCGCTGTTATTGATTTTTTTACATCGTAGTTAGATATAGTGGAGTATATACTGAAGGTTAACCACAGCAATTTGTTGGACGGAATGTTCGAGGCATGCGGTGTAGAAGCGGTTAACTTTAGAGGAGCGTGTTCTACTGTCGATAAGTTGGATAAGGTGAGATATAGATGGCGCTGTTATTGTTTTTTTTACATCGTAGTTAGATATAGTGGAAAGAAAGAAAGAAGAAAGAAAGAAAGAAAATTCGTTTATTAGACCGGCAATGCATAGGTACAAAATAAGTACCAACCAACCGGTTGGATATACAAACAATAAAAAAAAGCAAAAACACATTAAAGTAAAAACACTATAAAAAAAAGAAATGAACACTTATTATTATTACGTATTGCGTGGGGTCGAATCGGTCGGAGTATATACTAAAGGTCAACCACAGAGGTTTGCTGGACGGAATGTTCGAGGCATGTGGTGTAGAAGCGGATAAGTTTAGAGGAGCGTGTTCTATCGTCTATAAGTTGGATAAGGTGAGATATAGATGGCGCTGTTATTTATTTTTTAACATCTTAGTTAGTACATAGTAGACTATGTACTGAAGGACAACCACAGGAGTCGGAATGTTCGAGGCATGCGGTGTAGAAGCTGATAAGTTTAGAGGTGCATATTCTACGCTGTCGATAAGTTAGATATTTTATGATTTAGTGCTTAATATGAGTGATCATTTGCAGTAGTAGTAGAGTTCTTTGAGAAGGGCTCATCCGGGGAAGTACTACCACCATGCCTATTTCTCCCGTGAAGCATTGCTGTGTTTCGGTCTGAAGGGTGGCTGTGCGGGGATATTAGTGTCCCCAAAATATAGTTAAGTTAAATAAAGTTTTGACGGAGGTGAAATAAGATATTTAAAAAATAAAATATTTAGTACAAATTCCGCCAACTTGTACTAAATATTTTGTCTTTTAAATATCTTGTAATGGATTTCTGCAAAGTCACGCCTTATTCAATTCATTATCTGGAGGTGAAATAACCAACCCCACGGACTTCTAGTTAGCATGTGATCATTTAATCATATTTTATGTAAAAGTAAACTTTACAACAAATACGTGATTAAAAGGAAATATTACAGAGTACGTGAGTGTTTTAGAACGCGTTGTCCAGAAACATGACAAACCCGTAAAAATGTTTCCGTATGAACTACAGATTTTAGAGGCCGCAATTGGACGTGCTTATAGCTCGTACAGTGGCGGTGCCGGTGAAATTACTGGGACATGAGGCCTTCATGCCTCAATGTGTTCATCGTACATAGGCCACGTTCCAAATATTCCTGACCTACGAAGCAATACTTTGTCATAGGTAATGGTAACCACTTAAAATCGTGCGGGCCATACGCTAGTTCCATAAATAGGTATCTTAATAAAATAAGTTGGGTTAATAAATTAAGTATGAATCTAAGATATTTAAAAGATAAAATATTTAGTACAAATTCCGCCAACTCTCTCTGACGAGTTTCATAAAAACTCAACAGAAATTCGACAATGTTTCACCTTCCCCATGTCATTTCTGTTGAGTTTTTATGAGACTCGTCAGAGAGAGTTGGCGGAATTTGTAATAAATATTTTATCTTTTAAATATCTTGTAATGGATTGCCGCAAAGTCACGCCTGATTCAATTAATTATGTATGAATCTGTAATTAAGAATTCTAATTTTGTTTTCATTTTACTCAAAAATTTTCGCTCGAAATAGTTATTTGTGATTGTACACTTTGATAGAGTTCGCGTAAAAATAACGCTGGCATTAAGCTGCGCAATAGGCTAGATGCCTGAAAAATTCTAATTAGTCCGTCATTTACATTTTCAAAAAATATTGGACACGTTTTTTTAATTTTTTCAATTAAACTTAAAACGACAAAGATATAGTGCGTTGAAGTTCCGCGTGACGTCACGGGTAAGTACTCTTTCATACAAGTGACGTCACGAGCCCCCACTCCCGAACTTTGACGCTCTATAACTTTGTCGATTTCCATTGATTTTAAAAAATTAAATATACGTGTCCAATATTTTTTGATAATTTAATTGACGGACTAATTAGAATTATTATTTTTATACCCAGGCATCATCCCTATTGGCGATTTATCGGTATTTACCCGTGCGCAAACTCCGCTCCACTTCTACCAGCGTTCTTTTTGCGTAACGAGTACTATACCTATACCTAAAATCTGTAATCATAATACTATATTTAATATGAAATGATTTGAATGGTTTAAAAAAATAGTTACAAAATTTTCTGTTTTTAGTCGCCATGGTCAGAAGTACGAACCGAACTGATAAACGAAAAGGGAGTGTCACCAGAATCGGCTGACAAAATCGGCGAGTACGTCCGACTGAACGGCGGCACAGAGTTGACCGACAAGTTGCTGCAAGACGAGAAACTATCCAAAACCAAAACCGCCATTGAGGGTATAGAAGGAATTAAACTGTTGTTACAGTATTGTGAACTCTTTGGTATAAAGAATAAGATTCTGTTTGATCTGAGTCTCGCTAGAGGGCTGGATTACTACACTGGGGTTATTTACGAAGCTGTACTTACGAGTGAGTATCTATTAAAGTATAAAGTAATTTTTTGATATATAAAAAAAAAATACCATATGAGCAAAAAACCTTTAAATTCTTATGTTTATTGCATTCAAACGTTAAAAGCACAACCTTGTACTAATATTTGATTGATAGTTTACAATAAAATAGTTATTTCCTTTCAGAGGCAATTAAAATTGGCAATGAAGAGCAAACGGTCGGCTCTATAGCTGGTGGCGGCAGATACGATAACCTAGTTGGCATGTTCGACTCTAAGAACAAGCAGGTAAGGTCTATTTTTGATGGTACTTGAAGATAGAATACGCACATGGCCCACCTGATGTTATGTGGTAACTATTACCTATAACAAAGAATTGCATCGTAGATCATGTTTTTTCTCTACGAAAAACGTGGACGTTGCTCTACGATGCAACGTCCAGCGTCCATCAACTTGAGGCATAATAATAATAATAAATGTTACTTTATTGTACACCAGAAATTACAAATACACATAACATTTAAAGTTCGCTAGCTCCCACCCTAGGAGAACCTGTGAACCATGAAGATCATAAGCCTCCTGTGCCTGTAATTACACCGGCACCTTTCAAATCGAAACTCAGAGGGCCTAGTACGAGTTACACAATTCGAAAACTTTTATAGTATACTATATCGAGCTGAATTTTACCTTTTTTCGTTAATAGAGATGACGACTGGGTAAAAAATAATAATTCTTATTAGTACCTCAGATAGATCAACAAAAAATGTTGGACACGTATTTTTTAATTATCAATCTTAAAATGGACGGAGATAAAGATCGTCAAAGTTCGGGAGTGGGGGCTCGTGACGTCACGGCTAGGTAAAAAGTGTACTAAGCCGTGACGTCACGAGGAACTTCAACACACTATATCTTTGCCATTTTTTGCTTAATTGACAAAAGAAAAAATACTTGTCTAATATGTTTTGATAATGTAAATGACGGACTAATTAGAATTTTTCATTCGTCAACCCTATTACTTCACCTTAGCTTTGAGTCACAATTATTGCAATCTGCAAAAAGATTAAGTTGTTCGATCAGTTTCTACTTAAAACCAGTTGCGTAATTTCCAAAAAACGTAGATTTCTACTACTCTAATATCTATTATTGTATCAACATAATGATCCGGCCAGGTGGAGTGACAATTTGCGAAAGGCTGCTGTACTTCTAGTACAAGTTGCATAATAAGAAAATAATCAAAGTTTTCGTTTTCTAGCAAAATTTTAAAGGAAGTTTTTTCGGCAAAGTCAAAGGTCAATAAATTTATTTATTGTAAATATCTGGTTTCCTATGGGTTTTATACTATTTGTATCAAAATAAATATGTAGAGCATTACATTCTTTACAACTTTTGTTCAAACATTCAAATTTTTTGGCCTTTGACCTTGGAATATCTTCAGTCGCCAACGCCCTATGATAAGTAGGTTTTGAGACAAGTTTTAGGGTACCAAAAGGTTTATAGCTAACTATCTCTCATTCCGAGATTCTTGCCCTCATTTTCAATTTTTGTCAATTTTTTTTGGAATATTGTAGCCATCCTTGTTTGTTATCTCTATTTAAAAAAAACCATACTCTTTGGTACTAAAACCCACTGTCAATTTCCAGGTACCATGCGTAGGAGTCAGTATCGGCGTTGAAAGAGTGTTCTCGGTGTTAGAAGCGAAGTTAGCAGCGGGAGAGTTGGCGGTGCGAACTAGCGACGTTGATGTTTATGTGGCATCGGCACAGAAGAACTTTCTAGAAGAGCGCATGAAGATCTGCAGTGAGCTCTGGGACGCTGGGATTAAGGTACAAATTGCTTTAGAAAATTAAATAATTTAGTAATGGGTAACATACACGATACCAGAAATCGTTACGAAAGGTGATGATGTCTCTCAGAAAACTCAGGTTTCATCACACACGTTTAAAAAGCCGGTATCAACATCATATCGTGCTTTCAGAAGCACAGAAGTGCTCAGATGAAAATGCCAGTAAACGGTCACCCATCCAAGAGACCGGGCAGAGTGACAGATGGGTAGATAGATGAACTCTTTATTGCTCACAACACCAACAAAAAAATTACAAGAATAGAGAAATAAAATAGTAATGTCGCGACAATCGGCGGTTCTATCGCTTAAGGCAACGATACATGTCAAACCTCCCTCTCGCTCGCACTATTCAACATTTTTGAAGATATAAAATCACTGAATGTAGTTATGCAAAATAGCAAACCTTCATGGCCTAGAAAATAACAATTCAAAAGTTCAGCAAGAATATCATTTTGATTCTATCATGTTTTCTTACCAAAAAAACTAGTATAAAATCACTGAATGTAGTTATGCAAAATAGCAAACCTTCACGGCCAAGAAAACAACAATTCAAAAGTTCAGCAAGAATATAATTTTGATTCTATCATGTTTTCTTACCAACAAACTAGTACCAATGTGATCAATTTCGGTGCAAATTTTTTGGTAGGAAACCGTGTTGGGTTCAACATGATATTCTTGCTGAACCTTTGTATTGTTATTTTCTAGGCCGTGAAGGTTTGCTATTTTGCATAACTACATTCAGTGATTTTATATCTTCAAAAATGTTGAATAGTGCGAGCGAGAGGGAGGTTTGACATGTATAGTCGCCTTAAAGCGATTTCTTCCAGACAACCTAACTTCTAACTAAAGTGTTACTTAACCAAGAGTACGTTCTAAGAAGAAGCCATCCCAAGAGCGCATCATTATCGAGGGGCTGTACGGGGTTCCAACCCTCATCTTCGGAACCCAAGCCAACCTCACCTGCCCGTGGTGCACCCTGCTAAACAACGAACGGGGCTCTGGCGGCCGGCTGATTGCGGCATAGCACAGCCTACATTGGCACAGCTAAATCCCCTGGCCGCCGACGGGCAGCGGCGTCGGTGGTTCGAGAGGCTGTGCTCTGCGATCTCCAACCAGCATGCCTTGCGTGGGGATTATTGGTATATCCCCCTTTGCGGAGGCCTATGTCCAGCAGCTGATATAGGCTGGTGTGGTGTGGTCGCATACTTTAATAATATCTATTTTTCCTTCCAGACTGAGCATTCCTACAAAAAGAATCCCAAAATGCTGACACAGCTGCAACACTGCGAAGAGACCGGCATACCACTGGCCGTGGTGTTGGGAGAGTCGGAACTCAAGCGTGGTGTTGTCAAACTGCGCAATATCACCACTAGGCAAGAGGAAGAAGTCTCCAGAACGGACTTAGTACAAGAGCTGAGGAAAAGGATAGCGGCGTTGAGTGTGAAAGAGATGAACGGAGTGTAGTCAGTAAGAGTTTTATTTTGTTGTTTTTTTTTGTCTGATTTTATCAAATGCCTTTACCACAGAATCCTTTAGAATACCGTAATCGATGACGCTTCGT
The DNA here is from genome assembly GCA_951804965.1 of Horisme vitalbata. NCBI lineage: Eukaryota > Metazoa > Arthropoda > Insecta > Lepidoptera > Geometridae > Horisme > Horisme vitalbata. The sequence continues at coordinate 3,699,028 of OX638098.1, read as the reverse complement.
TTTCCCTTGAAAAACTGAAAATATAACAACGAGGCGTCGAAAATTTGACAGTTTTTCATGCGAAAACGTCATCGGTTATAGTGTACTAGCTGACCCGCTCGCAACTTCGTTTGCGTTTATCCTCTTTTTTTACGTATGTCCTTTCATGTGAAATCTTTCCCAAGCCCGGTAATTTGACACGGAACCCTAAATATGAATGGATTAAAAAGTACCTACATATTACTACATTACCTACCCCGTAATGTAGTAATATGTAGGTACTGGTCCCGTTCCCGCTCTCACTCCTTTTTACATTCCTGTTTCCGTTGGCAACCCGTCGCCAAGTTAACAGCCGGTATAGGTATGATGCATTTTTATATGCCTAACTCTTGATTATGATTGGTTACCCATCTAAACTTTCATCACATAAATCACCCTCTTTATGTTTCATTTTCGCTACAAAAAGCAGGTCCCACTCATGGTTCAGCGCTTTAGGTGTTTATTTATTTTCGTTATAGTCTCTGTGTAAAATCTCAAAAACAAATCTCAAGTCTTTATGTAAAAAAAAAAACTTGCTATCCCCGTGTTATTCAAATATCCAAGAACAAATGAATGAAATTGAAATTTCGAATTCTAATCCGATTAAAATTTTTTTTTGTCATTCCAATTTTAAAGAGTATCGCATTGCACCAAGCTTTTAAGGATCCCCCACACAGGTGTGTTATTATCGGCGATAATATCGCATGTGTTATTGCGAATGCGTCCCAATTCCTTGCACATAATTGTGTTATAGCAGCAGTATGTAACTTTTTTGCCGTCCTAATACATAATGTACTAAAATTCTACAGATCTCTCACTACGCACAACTATAATAGGCATTGAAAATGTAATTTAGAAATAAAGCACATGACAAAATTTGACTTTATTATACTGACGAAAAAGTGAACGGAGCGCAGAGTGGCTTTGTGCGTAAAGGCCCTTCTACTGCCTACAGTTTTTGTCCGTCTGCCTCCTAAGATAGCTCAAGCTGAAGCTTAATTCAATCTGGAGATATAATTTTTCCGTTTCTTGAAAAGCGAGCTCAAAAAAAGTAATTGGGAAATTCTCGATCCAGAAAATTGTTGAATTTTGACAAATTTTGGAAAATCTCAAAAAGTTATCACCCGATTTTGGAAATTCAAATTGCACTTTGAAGCCCTCCAGCAGACGCAAATATTGACATAATTGTGACTGATCACTTTATTCACCCACACACCTTTTTTTAATTTATGCGACGAATTTATTTTCAATGTATGGAGTTTCAAAAATGTGACGAATTTACTTTGTGGCAAATGTACAACAACCCCTCTCATATCTGTGAAACTACAGGCAAATATCAGAATTTAATGAATCGGGGCACTATACTCGATCAGAAAAACTTAAACATTTTCAATATTTGCGCATGCAATATTGCGATATATTCTGTTATATTGTCTGATATTATCGCCGATAATAAAGTACCTATGCACCTGTGTGTAGGAGCCTTTATGTGAGAACAACGTTTTTTGAATAAATTTGGAATGAGTTTACAAACACGACGGTGTCAAAATAAAATGGCATAACATGTGTCACTAAGGAGTATTGATATCAACTTCGATGCAAATCACCCCTAAAATAACTTTCTACACCTTTTTAACCCCGTTAGGCGATAAATTTCAATAATATACGAAACACGTCTTTCATCAATTTTGTTAAAGAATGTTTATGCAAAATTTGAAGTAGATTGGACCAAGGAATCACGTTGTTCCATACAAACTTTGCCCACGTTTTTCACCCCTTTAGGGGTAGAATCTCGGAAAATCCTTTCTTATCGGATGCTTACGTCATACAAAGAACACGCCCTCCAAGTTTCAGGTCTCTACGATCAGCGGTTTAGGCTGTGCGTTGATCCGTCAGTCATTCAGGACAAAGGATTTTATATGTATAGATTACCCTCCATTAAGGTATTTTTTTCAAAAACCTGGTATGCGGTCTTTTATTATTTAATATGCAAAGTGTTCTGACGAAGCTTCAAGAACATCACACCACGCGTTAAGATTTTCCCATACAAACTTTACCACCCCATTTCAACCCCCTCGAGGACTATTTCAAATTTTAAATGACACCAATCTTCATTGATTGTTTGGAATATTACATGTACCAAGTATCAAGTTTCTAACTTCAAGGAATACGATTTTTCATACAAACATTTTTACCCCTTTTTACCCTCTTAGGGGTTGAATTTCCCAAAATCGTTTCTTAGTGAGCGCCTACACCCTACAAAGAATACTTGTGCCAAATTTCAGATCTGTAGACCCTGTAGTTTCTGAGATTTCGTGATGAGTGTGTCAGTGAGTGAGTGAGGATAGTTCTCTTTTATATATATAGATTAGGAACCGGCCGTTAGATAACTAAAAAGACAAGTCCACAGATATAGAAGAGAACTATATGAAGTCTTAAAATTCACTATCTTCTAAACATCAACTCATACGACTGATCTCTACTTTCTTATGTCCAATATTATCAGTTAGAAAGGGACGTATACATATATCAATGCGACTTCAAATGAGATCAAAAAGTTAATCGTACCAGGGCGCTCGAACGAAATTCTATGCAGTTTAATTGAAATGCTGCTACGAAATCGCAACAATCGCATTGAGGTAAACTATACATCTCTTTCTAGCAAATGATATATGGACATAAGAAAGTAGAGATCAGCCGTATGAGTTGACGTTCAGAACATAGTGAATTTTAAGACTTCTTCTATTATTGGTAAACCTATTTATAGTTACCGTCCTATTCATAACAGTTCTATAAATCTCAGATAGCTAAAATGGTGTTGAAATATTATGTCACCTGCTTACTTTATCGAGCCGTTATTAAATGACATTTGGTTATGAATAAGGGGAATTGTCTTTTAAAATCAGTCAAGTCAGTTGATGAAGTCAGGCAAATTAAATGTAATTTGTGTAGGGAATTAAATATGCGATTTTAAATCCTAAATTAAATTAACCTGGGTTCAAAGTATCCTAAAACAGTTCAAATACAAAGAAATACTAAGTATTTTCACACGTTTTTCAAAATTCTGTCGTACTCTTCATACGCATTTGAAAATGTATAACCTTAAAATATTTAACTATGCTTTAGTAATTTATTTTAGCGTACTATTTGTCAAATATTTCTTTATTATTTACTGAATAATTTCTTTCTTGATAAATAGTAACGTATAGTGAGTTTAGTTTTAATTATACCTAAACCATTTATAAATCATATGTTTATGTATATGAGTGGATTTTCAATAAACCAGTTTTTACGAAATCAATTTATTTTCTTGTAAAAATACGTACCAAACTAAAAATAACTATATCTAAACGAAAAAAAAATCTGCTACATGTTCGTTATATACTCTCAAACCATCCAACGGATCCGCTCCAAACGGCTTTACAAGAAACTGACTAGAGAAGGTTTTGGTACACTAAAAATATCAATATTTGTATGTTTGTCCTTACGTTCCGAAACCATTGGTCAGATTGTGATGTACTAGTATACACGCAAACGAAGTTGCGGGCGGATCAGCAAGTGTAAGATAAATATAAACATAACAATGATTAATTTGTATAGAAAGTGTTAGCCCGCACTTATTTGTGTCTACCTAAAGAAATCGACGAGGAGTTGAATCGGTAAAGCAGTTGGTAGCGCGTCTTGGTATTCATGGAAAGATCGTGGGTTCAAATCCCACCTGAGTCGAAATTTGTGGTATATCATGAATCTAAATATGCCACAATCATACAACTTCTATATTTAGTTATATTTACTTACACCATGTTAACATCGTTAATCAGTATATTTACTTAAATTTACTTAGGTACTACATCTGGATGGTAGTTAGTTTGTTCCGATTGATTTAATAACTTTAACTTTATTTGCCTACATCACACTAATATTATAAATGCGAAAGTTTGTGAGTATGTATGGATGAATGTTTGTTACTCTTTCACGCGAAAACTACAGAACGGATTTGGATGAAACTTGGAATATACATAGTTTATGACCTGGATTAACACATAGACTACTTTTTACCGGATACCACGCGACCGAAGCCGCGGGCGGAAACTAGTGTATTATAATGTATTAAACCTATCTACATAGTTAAGATTACAAGTGCTCACCGACCACAGAGAAGAGGGGACTCTTCTAACAGGTTATTGTAACTTGTAGTCAATTTAGTCCAGCTTGACTAGACTGCTGTACCCTCGGAGAACTGACTCCGAACATGTCACAAGATATATAAACTCAAAACTTCAATCAAGCAAAGAACTTGCAATACAAGCGCAGAACAGTTATGTTATGCAAATAGAACAAAATAATGCTAGCTAAACAATACATTCTTCGTTTATTTGCAATTTGGAGTAGGATTGCGATCCCCTGCGATCCCCAACCCGCATGCCCAGTGTGGGGATTATGGGCATATACAGGTCGTAACATTTAGAACGGTCAGTAAGGGAAAGTCTGAAACTATAAGACATACGAAGATTTGTTCTTAGGAACCATGTCATCGATTTTAGTAACAAGGAAAACTGCATTCATATATTTATAAAAAAAAAACTTACTCAGCTCGGGAATCGAAACCGGATGTTTTGAAAAATAAAACTAACACTGTTTTTTATTTAGATATGATGTAGGTCTCAAGCAGTAAATGTTATTATGAAACATGATGTCTAAAATTAATAAAATGCATTGTAAAACAATATCCTTTAATTTAATTTAGTATGTGTTCGAAATGATAACCACATTTTTCAATACAATATTAAAATCGTTGAGGTAACGATCTTACTATTACATTTTGTATCTTCAGATGGTGAATTTTCCTGACACCATTGAAGACCTAAAAGCAGCCATAGAGACAATTTTAACGAAAATTCACCATCTGAAGATACTAAATGCAATAGTAAGGTCGTTACCTAAAAAACATCCGGGTTCGATTCCCGAGCTGAGTACAAGTTTTTTTTATAAATTTATTAATGCAGTTTTCCTTGTTACTGAAATCGATGACATGGTTCCTAAGAACAGATCTTCGTATGTCGTATAGTTTCAGACTTTCCCATACTGGCGGTTCTAAATGTTACAACCTGTATATCCCCCGTGTGGGTATGTAAAAGCATAGGCATTTTCATCTCGTATAAATAGTTTTTACAACGTCGAATCATATCTTTAGCTCACTTTACGGTACATAATAAAAAGAAACATTTACCACTTCTTCAACACTTTGCAATAACAAGTTACTGGACTAGTAACATTTAAAAAACACGATTCAATAACCTTGGATCAACGTCCCCGATACTATTGACCTCGAAGTGCACAGAATAAAGGATAGCGCAGCGTCTCATGTCACGGCCGCTCCAGCATTGTCCCTACTTCCCCCCATTGTTGATAATTCACCATGAAGACAACACGATTCACATCAATATAAAACGCTTTAGTCCGATCGGTTCCCGCCTCATTACACAACTAAACGTCTCACTGTGAACATTAACCCGCAAATTCCGTAAGGTTGTTTCCCTTACGTTCTTACAAAGTTAATTCATCGTCCAAGGAGTTTTACCCATCTCTTCGTTGATGAAATGACTCGATTAGGTTTGTTCATCATTTGTGTCGTATTGGTGTCATCAAGTGCATCAGTTCTCAAAGAAGCCTTAGAAAAACATTTAAAAGATATCGAACATAATGAAGGAGAGGAATCTATCAAACACGACAAGCACAAAGGTGAAAAGCTACATGAAATCGACAGCCAGTTGACCGACAAACACCAAAACCAGTATTCCAAATCAAACGATGAAGGGAAATGGGTGAAGAAGGATCATGACACAAAAATAGTGACCGATGCTGATTCGTACAAAGGTCACAACTCGAAAGCGGATAAAGCTGAAGACAGCGAAACGACAGGTTATAAGAGAGGACACAAAAAAGGGCACCACAAGCAAGGATTCCAAAACTCATATCACAAAGATGAATCATCTAATAAGAGCACGTTCTTCGATGACTTAAACGACGAAGGAGACCAAGCTAAGTACAACAGCAGACTTAATAGTCACGACAATCACGGCGGCCGGACGTACCATGGTGGACACAACAATGGGCAAGAGTACGTTAGAGATAATTACCACGGCGGGGCTTACAACCGTCAAGGCGATACCGGAAACAAACAACACGGGTACCAGGATCACGGCAGAAAGTACTACCTTGATGATACTGAAAATCGTAACAAATATCGCAATGACAGAAACAGTCATAATAGAGACCATGTGAGAGATTACCATCAGTATCAAGCGCCGCATAGGGATTGGGATAATCAAGGCTGGGATACCTGGGATGAAAGACGCGGATGGGACGACAGACGAGGTTGGAATGATAGAGGCTTGAACGATAGAAGAGGTTGGCAACCATGGCAAGACCAAGGCTGGGATAGAGATTATGGCGGCCCTGGGTACTACGATGACCGCGGATTCCGACACGAAGGTGGTTACGGCTACGGTCCAAACCACGGCTATGGTTACGAATCTCGTCCCGCCCCAATCGCAACTCCCGTTGCTAATTCCCCTGTAGTCGCACATAGACAGCAGACTATTACAATCTATGAAGACCCTAGATACGATGGTAAAGATGGACAGCTGAGAAAGGAGGAAGGGGATTATTTGCAGCTAGAGTTTAAGCCGAGCAGTCGTAGATATGCGGAATATGATGCGTATTATGCTCCTAGTAGAGACGGTGTAGAGAGTAGTAAGATTAATAAGTTAGTTTATAATTATAGGAGGCATTAATCAGTCTATTTTTTTTAATAGGGTAGGCAGCGACAAGTTTGTGAAGAATATTTTTTTCAATTCCATCTTACTAAATCACTACATCGATTATATAAAATGGAGCTTGGAATCTGATCAGATATTAGGATGTATAAAAGTTTGCAAATATATATATCAGTTAAGTGTTAATGTTATGTCTATAAGGGTGGCCAAGTTAATGGTTGTAATAGGTTCTAAAGTTACAAGCACTGATTTAAACAATTACCAATTAAGAATTTCTGCTGTATAACAGCTGTTATAATGCTTATGACGTCTTGTCTCAAAGGGTAGATGAGATACACCGAATTCTAAAGGAAGTTAATTTGGTTTTCTAAGTTTTGGCTCTAAATTCGGTGATGTTGGTATCTTGAGCACAGCTTTCTACAGATACTCATAAAATACTGTTGCTGTTTATTCTTCATGTAATTTATTTTTAATCTAACGGCCTCTTAATTGTCGTGTTTTGACTTAAGCAAAATGTGTGCTCGCTCTATAGAAATGCATGGAAATATGTGTCGTTATTAATCTAAGTTAGTACCTATCTAAAATTTTCCGGTCCCGAATTCAGAACGCACGTTAGTATCATTCATAAAGATCTATCTTAAAAAACTTAATTTGTATGGAGAACAGTTAAATTTTACGCATTTCCGTGCTGTCTGAATTAAGAATATGAATTCTGTATCTGAAATCAGAGGGATTTCAGCTGAATAAAATAAGGCTTGAGTTACCTATGCGCTATGTATCTGAAACCAGGGAGGCGTTCTGTCTGTAGGTATAAAGCCGGCCTTATTCCTTCTGTGAATTCGTATCAAAGTTAAGTCAGCCAATGTTATTGGGCTTGGATGGTTGCGGGTAATTAAGGTAAAATTTTCATCATTCTTATCGTGATTGGCTAAGATCGACAGAGAGAAAAAAACTTTCTATATTAAAAATGATAATTTGACAGAAAACTAAAGTTATGTTTATGAATATAACTCTGTAAATACGTTAGATGAATAAGGTTCTATGTGAATAATAACAACCTACCGATACGCGTATTTGATTTGGATATCCAATATTGAAATTCCCTCTATGAATTCTACAAATCGTTTGAGGCAAGGCACCTTAGTGAAGGAACACGGAGCTAGAGAATTTGGAAGTACTCTGTACTTTCTTTATGATATACCTGAAAATATAACTAGCACAATGTCACTGATGTTAAGAGGTGACCATTACTTGTAAAAAAAGTATTGTTTCGTAGGTCGCGCTTGTTTTGAATGTGCCGCAATGTGCCCCAATGTGCCCTACGAGTTTATTTATCTCGATGCCCTACGTAGTCTAGGAAAATTAGGGGTTTCACCTCGGAATGAGAAATAGTCGGCTAAAAACTTGTATAAACCTTTATTTAAGCACCCTAAAACTTGTCTCAAAACCTACATAACGTAAGGTGTTAGCTTCTACAGATATTCCAAGGTCAAAGGTCAAAAAATCGATTTATTGCAAATATCATGTTTCCTATGGGTTTTATGCTATTTATATCTTAATAAATATTGTAGAACATTAAATTCTCTACAACTTTTGTTTTAACATTTTTTAAATATCTTGAACCATTTTCGAGATAGAGGGCAGAGTGCGCGCAGTGTTTAACTATACTCCAAATAGTTAAACACTGCGAGCGCTCCGCCCTCTATCCCGAAAATGGTTCAAGATATTAAAAAAAACAAGAAGGGTGAGAGAAGGAGATATTATCATCGACATTATTGACCATCTCTGTCTTGGTAAGACAATTCAACTGGATAGGTCCTTTAACTTTGGCAAAGACCATTGATAAATCCAACTCGTATGGGCAGCGTCCGGGAAATTGTCACATATTATGTTCTAGTCACAAAGGCAAAGCCTCAAAAACTCGTACAACTTGCAAGTGCATGTTTCCAGTGATGACTATGGTACTGAAATACATGGTGGCTAACTATCGGTCTCATGCACAAACTTAGAGTTACACAACGGGCTATGGAGAGAGCTATGTTCGTATTATTTTTTCGAAAATTAAAAATAAATTCGTATTGAAGAGCCGTAAGAGTTACATTTACAATATTACAAAAATAAGCAACAAAAGTCATAAAATTTGTTAATCCATATAGCTCATAATTTTTATTGAAATCATATAGAAGTAAAATCGATCTTAACTAACGTCTTAGTACCTATACATACTAATAATGACTTGGAATCTATTATTTTATTTACGACAGTGTTTTAAACGTAAAATGTCTATTTGGGATAAGTATTCCCGGTTCCTAAAAGTGCAGAAAATTCCGGGAATTCCCGGGATTTTCAGTTCCGGGATTTCGCGGGAACAAACCCTGATAGGTACGTCGAAGTATCGTCGAAAATCAGTGTCATAATCATCATCATAATCATCATCATCATCATTATTTCAAAGGTTGAAGAAGGGGCCCCCGTGGGACGGAAAGATACGGTCAACCAGTTTAGTAGGATCATAACGCTTACGCTTATTTTAAGCTTATTTTCTTTAATTAATTTCCATAAAACAGCACGTAAGTAGGTATACTTCAACGCAAAGTACCTTGTTTAAAAAACCGTCCAAGTGCGAGTCGCACTTCGCGCTCGAAGGGTTCCGTATCGTTGTAGCCCCATTTAAGTGTTTATTATATTCTGTTTTTAGCACCGTACAGTATTATGACCGGTACTACGCATCTAGTTACGATATTAACAGTATATATCAATGCTAAAATTAATATCTAGGTTCGCCGTCATCGAAATCGATGAGTATATTATCTACTAATCCTACTTCCTACTTTATTACAAATGCGAAAGTTTGTGAGAATGGATGAATGGGTGAATGGATGAACGTTTGTTACTCTTTCACGCAAAAACTACTGAACGGATTTCGATGAAACTTAGAATAAACATAGTTTGTGACCTGGATTAACACTTAGGCTACTTTTTATCCCGGTACCACATGAGCGAAGCCGTGGGCGGAAGCTAGTATAGATATAAAACAAATAAAACTTTAATTAGAGATTACTTCTCATACATAAGACATGAAATATATAAAAATGGAGAATACGTATGCCTACTTCTGAACCAGAACCCTTGCGGTTTCATTATTTTCTTTAATCTTTTAGAGTGGAGTAGTATTTGTTGTTATAGCGGCAACAGAAATACATCATCTGTGAAAATTTCAACTGTCTTGCTATCACGGTTCATGAGTTTCAGCCCGGTGACAGACAGACAAACGGAGTGTAGTCAAGTAATAGGGTCTCGCTTTTACCCTTTGGGTACGGAACCCTAATAAGCTTGGTGCGCCCACGCGGACACCGCAGGCTTTATAAGAGTATCTTTGCAAGCTTCATTGCAAAACCAGTTTATGCAAGGAGTTGTCTCTTCCATTTCCTCTATAAAGATGGAGATATCTTTGGGGGACTCTTCGGGCTACGAGTGACGGACACGGTCAACTCGTACCTATTTCAATATGGTGCATCTGCTGCGGCTCACTGGGCAAAGCTCTGGACCGTGACGGTTCGGAGCGTGGAAAATCGTGTCGTGAAGCCGTCTAGTTGAATAGCCAACCGGGATATTAGATATTGTGAGTTATTTGATATAGAATCTGTTAAGCTTTTATGATATAGGAATTTCAAGGAAAATTTATTTCAAATTGTAACATACTTACTTATACATTATTATAGAAGTCCAGTTGGGTCTTATATTACCATAATCATTATCATTAGCAGTCTAAAGCAGTCTATTCTTGGACAAAGGCCCCTAATGAGCGCCATTGCGCCCTGTCCATAGCTGGATGCACTCATTTACCAGCAGCCTTTCGCAGATCACTCCATCCAGTAGGAGGGCGTACTACACTACGTCTCCCGAGCTGCGGTCTCCATTCAAGAACTCGTTTACCCCAAGAGTTTCAGTTCTGCGGCAGATACGGCTATAATAATAATTTCCACAATTATGCCAACATCACGTTTCCCGTCGGCCTTTGCCGGTAGCATTCTCGACGGTTTCTGACCCTACCGGCGCGGCACAAGTTACCCGCACTGTAAAAACTCGCTAGCTGTGCCGCCGGCTTGTGTGTAGGAGCCTTAACAATTGAAATAGAAAAATTTGGAGTTTCAGTTAGTAATCATCACTAAGTAAGTAGGTATGTAGGTAACTCTTCGGTTCTTAGACTAGATATGGCCAGTCCACTGCCACTTCAGCGAGCTGTTTACATACAATAAAAGAAATGACTAGGATTTGGGATTTTTTCTTGTGTTATATACTTTATTTTCATAGTATTTCTTTATTTTTTTCTATGAATGATATGTATGTATTTACAAAAAAAAAAATGTGTATTATATCAATCATGTGGTTCCCATAATACAAGCTCTGCTTAGTTTGGGGCTACGTGATGCTGTGTGATTACGTCCCGCATTATTTATTTATTTATTTATGATTTATTTATTTAAAAATACCTTAAATATACTTAATTTACCGCAAACCCGAGATCTCAAATCAGGTCTTTATTACCCCAAAGGGTTTAATTAAAAGACATCGTTATTGAGCCACTACTCGGGGGTATTTTTCAGTGTTTTATTTGTAATTTAAATTTCAACCCTTCACGTTCCGCTGTGGGGGGATAAACTAATTTAAACGTTAAGCTCCCGACAAAGTCTCGTTTTATAATATGTATGGCCAGGGATGGAGTAAGGGATGAAAGGGGCATTATATCTTCAGCGTTCGAAGCAAGGAGATACTATATTCTGGTCGATTTTAAGGTGTTTGAGCTGGGTTCATCCGTCGTAAAGGCGTCATTTTTACGTTCCTGAGTAATTGGCATGTAATGTGTAGTTTATATACTACATAGATACATTTTTTTTTGTAAATAGATACATATCATACATAGAAAACACCCAGACCCGAGACAAATATCTGCAGAACATGCAAACATTTGTCCCGCAGCGGGAATCGAACCAGTAAAATCAATACTGTCATTAGCAACTTTTCTATCTAGATGTGGCGTCACTTATATCTACGTAGCCAGGTAACATAGCTAAGTCTGACGTTTAACCTTAAGCACACCTTAAGCCAGCCCTGTGTCTGGTCTCGCAACGTTTTAAAATTGGATTAAGCTAACATCCATTGAGGATAAAGATGCTGTTTTGTTTACGAATGCATCGCGTCCAGAATTTTATAATTCTTTGTTTGGGGACCATTTTTATGGCTGCTTTCACAGTAGCTATTGTCTGGTTATGTTATTATTTCACTTAAAGGTTATGTTCCGGCGTCAGTGTTTCCCGATCGCTATGACTTAGGGGTCTTCAAGCGAAGAGTAAATAGGTACATTCTAAGCAAGCGTGCTACGTCGTCGACCGCATCTTCGCGTACCAACAGGTGAGATGGCGGTCAAACGTAAGCCTATAAACTATTAAACAATATATATAAAGGTATATATATATTGATCTCGATCTGCGAAAGGCTGCTGGTAGAAGCTGGATGCGTCGAGCTTAGGATAGGGCGCAATGGCGCTCTTTAGGGGAGGCCTATGTCCAGCTGTGGACTGCTATTAGCTGATGATGATGATATAGGTAGCTAGAAATGTTCTTGGGTTGGTAATTGCCTACTAATCTTTTGTTCTGCGGGGTGATCGGCTAACTCTGTTGCAAACAGAAATGATTGAAACCGATTCTGTTTGTACAAACTGACAGTTTGTCAAATGACGTTCATTGAATTTCGACAGATGAAATGACAAAGTTTGTAAAAACAGGATCGGTGTCAATCATTTCTGTTTGCAACAGAGTTAGCCAATCACCCCGCTGTTAACCATCAGAGTGGTCAAGCTCTATAAGACACTACACTAGAGCAAGCCAAAAATATTGTTGGCTTAGGTAATACCTTTTTACGTTTTATTTATTCATTTATGACATTACTCTACAATTAACTTCGAAACAGTCATCAACTTGACAGAACAGCCAATTTGCATTTTAAAAAAAAAAATTAAGTACGCGTTTTGCAACTCTTTGTAGTGAGAACTTGAGTAGTTGAAGTGAATGAGGAATTAATTGATCATGTTAATATTTGTCTAGATTGAAGTAGTCTCCGTTATTATTCTTTTGTTACCGAACTTGAATATTCATAGTTTTACAGCAATGTAAATATTTAAAAGTAGTATGGAAACTGGATGTATTTTATTCACTCTTTTAATGCCTGTTCAACTTTACAAATTCACAAGTCTGTGTGAAAAGAAGAGGAAAAGTGATTCGATACCTTATGTACGATTCCCATTTACCGGCGCGCGTCGGAGAGCATCGGAGAACATTTTATTACATGCTAAACGAAATTAAAACATTCACAAAGCAGTTAAGTTCCTTATTTGCATGCAATTTACGCAGCTTAGAGCTTTGTCAAACACTGACATAAATAGATCCCTAAGTAGATATAGCACGCAAATAAGGAACTTAACTGCTTTGTGGATGTTGGAATGTCCTCTAGCATGTTTTAAAATGCTCTCCGATGTCTGATGCTCTCCGACGCGCGCCGGTAAATGTGAATCGTACATTATACAACAGCTTCATTTAAAAACATAATCATGGGAAAGCCAGAAGGAAAGTGTGGAAGAGAAAGACCATGATATAAGCTACAGGAGCCAAATAAAAGAGAAGGCCGTCATGTCATGTGAAAGTGAAAGAGACAGCAATGGAAAGAGCTAAATGAAGAGAATTGCATCACTACACTGACAAGAGTAGTGATGCAATTCTCTCCATTTAGCTAGAAACTCTATTGGTCTAGGAAAATTAGGGGCTTCACCTCCGAATGAGTGATAGTCGGCTATAAACTTGTATAAACCTTTATTTGAGCACCCTAAAACTTGTCTCAAAACCTACTTATCGTAGGGCGTTAGCCTCTACAGATATTCCAAGGACAAAGTTAAAAAAAATCGATTTATTGATAATATCATGTTTCCTATGGGTTTTATGCTATTTATATCTTAATAAATATTGTACAACATTAATTCTCTACATCTTTTATTTAAACATTATTTTAATATCTAGAACCGTACTCCAAACAGTTAAACACTGCCCTCTATCTCGAAAATGGTTCAAGATATTAAAAAAATCTTTTAACCAAAAGATGTAGACAATTTAATGTTCTACAATATTGAAATTGAACCTTTATTGTTATTTTCTAGGCCGTGAAGGTTTGCTATTTTGCATAACTACATTCAGTGATTTTATATCTTCAAAAATGTTGAATAGTGCGAGCGAGAGGGAGGTCTGACATAATGTATCGTCGCCTTAAGAATACGAAACAAAAACTAAAAAGGAACTTCCGAGATAATCACCAAGTCAGCTAATCACCAACCCTCTTTTTATTGTACTTCTAACGACTTGCACTAAAGCAATTTCAAAATGGCACCCGAATAACACGCCAATAATCGTTAGCCGCGATTGGAAAACAAAACTGTGATTATAGGGTATTATCTAGGATCTTACCTCTCTGTCTAACGTTGGATCTTGTTGCTCTCTCTCGCTTGTCTCGAGGGTAGATAGAGTGACATTACTTTAACGAACTTTCGATGGCTCAATGGGGTTGATAAGTCTGGTTGACGGTTTATTTATTGGTTTTGGATCGTCACTTTCTTAAGTTCTTATTTATTTGATGGCTTGTTTTGGCATTTGTTTATTTTTGAATCTCTAGAGGTCTCTAGGTAAGTCTTACTTACTAATCTACTGTAAAACAAAAAGTAGTTCTCATATTATCTGATTTACAAAATGAATCAGACATAAGTTAAATAATATTTGATCAGTGCATCGTCATGCTCCTGCCCTTGACCCACGCTAGATGGTGTCGGCTTAACGTGTTTTCTTCTCCGCTATCAGCCTTCAACTCTATCCTCTTTCATATTAATTGATCCATCCCCCGTCAACCTACATCTATCCGTACATTCTACTCTCCTAGTGGCTTTCATCCCTCCTCATAACATGCCCAAACCATGCCAGTAAAATATAGAGTAAAATGGCCACACCTCACTTGATAAGGTGAAGACATTTTCATACTCTGTTCTATATTTTATCAGTTTCTAATAAACAGATAACTCAGTAACACATAATGTTCCGTAATTTGACAAAAGTTAACAGGGTGTGCCCTTTTCTTGTGATTATACGTCATAGTTCAATGTGTTTGTCCCTAATTTCAATAAGCATAGGTACAGGCTACGGATGGTTAATTATATTTACCGTGAACCCCCACCCCCCTCCTTAGTACACTACAAGTTGCAACATACATACTCAATACTCAATTTATTGCTATATGGCGACTATAAGGGTCAAACCGCTAGCTCGCACTATTCAAGATTTTTGAAGATATAAAATCACTGAATGCAGTAATGCAAAATAGCAAACCTTCACGGCCTAGAAAATAAGAATACAAAGGGCAAGAATATCATGTTGAACCCAACACGTTTTCCTACCAAAAAATTTGCACCAAAATTGATCACATTGGTGCAAGTTTTTTGGTAAGAAAACGTGACATATACGATATATTATTGCTGAACCTTTGTATTTTGTTATTTTATAGGCCGTGAAGGTTTGCTATTTTGAATAACTACATTCAGTTATATCTCCTAAAATGTTGAATAGTGCGAGCGAGAGGGAGGTTTGACCCTTATACATAAGAGAAATAGTGACAAAAAAAAGTCAAAGATGCTGATATGTTGCACCATCTTCATACTACCTGAAATACTGGCACAAACACCCTTTGCATGTCACAAGTCATGACAATTAATGCAACGCGCGACACTCCGCGCAAAATTTCGATTAAAACAAAATCGTAGGAAGTCCCTTGAGGGTGGTTCATTTTATTGCAATTAGTTAGCTACAGGCAATGGATTCGTCACGAGTGAATGAATACCCTTTTCGGAGGGACTTCTTTGTACTCTACGATGCGACATCGGGGTACGACATAGGTACAGAACCCAATCAAATCTACAAAGGGTGAAACGCCGACTTTCCAACCAGTACGTTATGAAACAGACGAATAAACCGGCAAATACAAGGATCAGTAGGTATGCAGTAGGTCTTGCTGCCGAGATGCAAAGTGCACCATGGTATCTACTCAGCTACGACATACAGCATAGGTACAGCTAATATAACTACTTCAGCACTGTAGGATATGCCTTTCTTTATTTGAGAAAGTTCAACTGCTGAGCTTGGTCACCTAGCACCCTGAATGCTAGATGCATTGCCATTGACCCACCAAACTTTCAGTGCTGGTTGGTGACTCGGATGCTAGAAGATTTCTTTCAATGTAGTCACCTATACAAAACCTAACAAGGCGAAAGATACGTCCCCACCCATAGCATTAGGTAAGTAAAATGCGGACTGAGGTTTCCATACCCACCTGTCTGTTTGTTCTAAAAAAATCTGTGCCTTTAAAATATTCTGTCCGAAGAATTAAGATTGCATCTTTCGCTTTGTTAGATTTTGTATAGGATACTACTTTGAAAGAATCTTCTAGCATCCGACTCGCTAACCAGGCCCACATGTGATACTACCAAACTATACTGTGCTTATTCTCTTATCTTAAAGCCATCTATACAAATATTGAGTATTGAACGTTATTGTATGAAATCGGAACCTATAGAATGATTTTGACGGGAAAATCGTCCCGTCTAAAGCAACTCGTCTAACTCTTCCAAACCGAGTTGGGGTATCTGCAGCAAACGTTCAACTTCAGACAATAAAAGCAGATAACATGGCGTCTCATTGTGTAGCTGCTTAGAAAATAAGTTTCCGAGTCGAGTCGCCGCTTTTAGATACTGTATAACCGAGTTTTGTGAGTGAGCTATCTACTGTTGTTTGTTGTTTGTGATTTACCCTTGAGCCACAGAATTCTGAAGAGTTATGCTGAGCATAGATTAATACGTATAAGCCACTGAAAACCAGCGCTGCAGTTGTTACCTTGTTTCTGCAGCATACACTGAATTGAGTCTTTTTTGTGTCACTGTTTCTTTTAGTAGATTTTAGCACTCACCTTTTGTTTATTTCTTTGCATAATTGACTTATATAAATGTTTCTTAATCTTTACAATAAGCAGGAAGGGATTTTCTGTAGGCCAACTCTTGACCTCGAGAATTGCGTGGGCAAGTTTGGTTCCTAAGTAGCGATGGCCTGTTCTGCTTATTTCCTAAGTAACAACCTAGTCGCAGTCTACTGCTGCCCATTATTATTATTATTTATTTTTTATATTACTAAGTTAGCAAACAGGCATACGGTGCTCCTGTTGGTAAGCGGTTCTTGTAGCCTATGGACGCTTGTAACATCAAGAAGTATTATTAGCCTCTCCCAGTTTGGAAAGTCGTAGTCGCACTTAGCAGATAACCTTCTGTTCGTAATACGGGCTAGTGGTAGGTACAAGTAATTGATGCTGTGCTTCCAACACCTCAGCTTCGACATTCGTGGGATGAATGTAGAGTATTTCATTGTCCAGAAATTCACGGCTATTTTTGCATAGAATACTAATATATTTTTGAACAGCACAGGACTTTAACCTGCTTTATTTTCTTAGCTGAGAGTAAACCTAGTATACAAATAAAATAATATATTAGGTCCTTCTTATTTATGAAATAGGCGTTTTGTATGGAAAATTTCGAGAAAATTGATTTCTCAATACATACGTTTTTGTTTTGTTTTTTCTGGAACTACAAATCCTAAAATTTTGTGTGTCCAAATGGACAACATTGTGAAAAGTATGCGTATATTTAAAAAATAGTACTAACACAAATACAACGAATTTAAACATTGAAAGCGACAACACATGAAATGAACTGTTTTTAAATTTAATTTTTTTGGATGATTTTTTTACCTTTGCTATGTTACGTTCAGAATATAAATTAATTTTGTACTTGACTATTGCATTTAAAAAAATATGACCAGAATAAAATAAAGTGAATATACGCCAATTTAATAGGTAAGGTCAGGACAAACAAATAAAATGCTATAAAACAAGCTAGTCTAATCTTTACTTTGTTTATAACTAGGCGTCTTAAAATTTCTTGTGTTATCCGTGGAAACTTTTAATTGACCTTCTGTTACGTACAATCATATTTTTTATTATACCTATTGGAACATTTCCAACAAAAAAAATTGAAATAAAATAATTGTAATTGTATTGTATTGTATATATTTATTTCAGAATAATAATATCCATTTCACACACACACAATTAAATTAAATTCCAATAAAATAATTATAAATTATATAGGATTAATTAGGTTACAAATTCATATCACATTACATTAAAATTATATTACATCAAAACACATGAAATTATATAATATCTACATACAATCATCATCATCATCATCATCATGAATCAACATCATGAACACGATAATAAGGTAAATTTTTGTCTAATACTTTGCTGACCATACAGATAGATGATTATTCTCGACTCTCCATCATTCAGTGGGTAGGTAGAGTATTGTACATACAGACCACTCCTAATTCCCACAAATCAAACTATTCGGGCGTCGTAACCGTTACAACCGCTCATAACTTATTGGAAGCTTTGAAACAGGTGTTTGCATAAGGTGCGGCGATATTATGACTAGGAATGGGCAGAAGTCCGGAGTTGTTTTATTGTCGGAGACTTTTGTTGCTGTTGATAAGCCCATTTTTTTCTGCTGTTTCTTTAGTGGAAATGCTAACTCAAGCATAATGATTATTCATTTCAGAAACAATAGTCAGTGTTTTGGTAATTTCATAGAACTTACCTAGTAGATTTACTCATAGATTTTTTTCTCATAGATTTTACCTAGTAGGTACCTAACATTTATTGCCCTTTAAAGCATAAGTACCTTTGTATTGTAATATCTAACAGTTTCTCTTCCTACAAAATTTAGTTTATGATATTATACGTTGTTTTTCTTTGGCTGTAATAATATTCCATTTTTTTTTACAAAAAATAGTCAAGCGTTTGACCACAATCAAACTTACAGATGTGATCTACGATGGATCACGCTTGCCTAAAAGGAACCGATTGACTCTAGGTTTTGCGGAATAAGGGTTTACTCTACAGCTTAACATCCCTATTCGCCCTGAGGTGGAAGCAAACTGTTGGCTAATCTGGCAGGTGTACCGTTGTGTGCAGTTTTGCTTATTAAAGGCCAACATGGTGGAGGTTTGATAAGATTTCGGCTTGTCTTGGCATGCGTGCCGACAGCGCGCTCCGGGGCATTTCGAGTTAGTCCACTTGAATGCGGCGCTTGAGAATATGCTCTACATTGCTCTACTAAATAATAACGGCTTCAAAAAGAGAGTTAATAGGCATCTTCTGGGAAAGCTCGCCCCATCGACGACCTCGTCCATGCCTATGCAAGTCTCGTGGTCAAGAGCCGGCAAATATTAAATTTAAAAAAAAATATTTGAGACAAGCGGGTAGGAGTTTGTAATTTGGCCATCTGTCTTATGCCTCTCTTCACCAGCATGTGGAAAACCATGTAAGGTTGGGAAAAAGTGTCATGTCATATATTTTTTAAATTGAATGTGTTTTATTATATTTTGATTGCATGTTTAATATATTTTAAATTCAAATGAATTAAAAATGAAAATTGACTGCATGGTTGATAAACTTTAAAAGTAAAATAAATTAATTTACCTATAAATTATTGTATACCCATTAAGTTGGTAACATAGAGATACAATAAATATTAAGTAAGACCTGTATTTATAACCTATGTTAAACACTAAATAAATTATCTTATCTTATCTTAGGTACAGTGTATGGTCAAATGTTATAACATCTACGTCTTCGGAACCCAATCTAACCCCGTGGTACACCCTGCTTACTAACAAACGGTGCCCTGGCGACCAGCTGATTGCGGCATAGCGCAGCGTAACACCGGCACAGTTAGATCGCCTCGCCGCCAACGGCAGTAGTGGACACAATATAATAAATATTATGTATAGCAAACATAATTGTAAAATATATGATCAAGTAAAAAGATTTTGGTCCCTGATCATTGCTGGTAGACTTTTTTGCGACACCGTGTATTATGAAATTAATTATTATTTTGTATTTATTACATCCAATGAAATAAAGCGAAACTACGAGTACATTTTTTTTTGACGAAAAGCAATTTTAACCAAGAATATTTGACTGCACGCATCGTTGGCAAAAATGGTATTTTGACGAAAAGCAGTTTTGACAAAAAGGTATTTGACAAAACGCACCTTTGACAAAAATTGGTTAATGACGAAAATCAGTTTTGACGATACGCATAAAACTCGTAGCGTCAGTGATACGAGAAGCTGAACCTGCATGCCTAATTGCACTGCTTGGGTATTAAAGAAATATCTACCTTATTAGAGGAGGCCTATTACCAGCAGTGGACTGATATAGTCTGGCTAACATGTGGCGTGGCTTACTTTGGTGTTCTTAAAATATCATCTGAGCAACGCTCCGCCCGTGTACTTCTTGGATGAGTGACCGTTTAGTGAAATTTAGATCTGAGCGCTTCTGTGCTTTGGAAGGTATTGGACCCGACTTTTTCAGTCACTACGCCATGTCGGAGGGTTTCGGGGTCACAAAAACTTCGACATCAGAGTTGGCCAAAAGTTAGCTCATTACAAAGAATGAAAGAATCAATAAAAAATAAGATTTTATCTAAATAAGCTGTACAATATTACCGTTATCTGGTGGCAGCTGAATCGGCATGCCATTTAAATAAAATTAATCATCATCAAGGTCACAGGTAAGATTAGAATTTGATTCTGCGCACATCTTTATCTACTTTCACTTGTGATTTATTATTGTAGCGTCAAGTGACTCATAATTGTAGTTGTCAGTCATAAGCATCGATGGTTCAGTGGTAGAATGCTCGCCTGCCACGCGGGCGGCCCGGGTTCGATTCCCGGTCGATGCAAGTTATTTTTGTCTTTTTTTTACAATTCATTATAATAAACCTAATATCTTCAAATTATCTGTTTCATAATAAATATAAAAGGCCACTTTTTATCCGCGAACCACGCGAGCGAAGCCCCGGGCGGATGATAGTATTTTGTAAAATTACAGCACAAAATTGTAGAACAATTCTGACAGGTGGTCTGTGCAAGCAAAACTGCGGGCTTGTGTTTGATAAAGGACAATGGGCAAAAATGTATGGAACTTGGTCCAAGAGCCTCCACTGATGAGAGTTGCGGGAAATGAAAGGACATAGGACAAAGGTTGTCGTATGATTCTGGCAAAAGGCTATTAAATTCTGTCCCGGAGATATTTGTTATGTTTAGTCGTTTGTTTTTAATATAAATAATATGACTTTACGGGGAAATGAAAGGACATACGATAAGATAAGATAAGATAAGATACTATATAATACTTTATTTGGCTCAAACAATTGCTCATGTTGGTACAGCACAAAAAACAAATAGAAAAACACTGATATACAAGTAGGTAGGAAGTACATTAATAAGTACAACAAAGGTATCTTGCAGGGTAAAAAAAAATAACATAGAGAATAAACATAGCTACAAGAAATAAACATAGCTTGTCGTATGATTCTGGCAAAAGGCTATTAAATTCTATACCGGGGATTTTTTGTCATGGTTTTTGATTTTACGTTCATTTTGGCAAGTCTCATCAGCGGAGGAACAATTTTGGCCATTGTCCTTTGACTAATGGCCGGTTTCGACTAGACTTCTTGATTTTGGCTTTGACCAGTTTCTATAATACGGATGACGGTCCGTTATTCCTTGAAAAACTTCGACGACTCGTTGTTGATGTTTGACAGTTTTTCAAGGAAAAACCAAGCGTCATCAGTAATGAGTTTAAAGGATTCCATGGTAAGAGTAGTAAGGTAGAGCATACCGAACAAAACGTGCCCAAATATTTGGTAGCGCTAAGTTATGCGCGCAAGGCGGCGAATAGCCGAGAATCTGACGCAAATCAATTCAGCCGGAATATCTCACGTAGCTTAAGAGAAACATGAAGTACCTAATGTTACTTACATTTCCGTCCAATTCATAATAGTTCTATATCAGATACTTATAGCTAAGATGGCGTTAAAATATCACCGTCTAAATATAGTTCTAAAAACCGTTTAAATATCAAGCAAACTCTTTTTAACCAACTTCAAAATGGAGGAGGTTCTCAATTCGACTGTATGTTGCTTTTTAATTGACACTTTATTGATAGGGATAAGTTTACATAATCATACAAGTATAAACTTTTTATAAACAAGTAGGACTATAAAAAAAACTGACTTCAAATAAATCACTTCTTACTTCATGCCCTAAATAATTTTGAAAATCGGTTCACAATTGACGGGAGATATTGGTTATCATAGAGGGAAAATTACAAGTGAGGATGAGGTTTTTTGAGTTTTCCGGAAAAAGTACCAATTCCTCAGGAATAAAATGGGACCCGTGAAGTATACTCTTTTAAACAATAAATAATGTTGAAAATCGGTTTAACAATTGAAGGAGATATCGGTGAACATACATAAAAAAGTAAAAAAAAAGGTTCCAACGAATTGAGAACCTCCTCCTTTTTGAAGTCGGTTAAAAAGAAGACTGGATATCTCTGATTAAGAAAATGGTTCCCCGATCGTTTTTTATTTGTTATAGTCGTTATTGCTATGGCAGAAAACAGGACCTGACTGAAGACTGGACGACTGGATTTATATACCGTACGACGTTGCCTCATATTGTTATGAACAATTTACTTGATACTGGAAAAATTGTGGGGAAATATCCCAGTAGCCATTAAATAAAGAAATAAAGTGAAGTGAGTTTTTTAAAATGCCATTCGTTATGATTAATAGGGCATTTTAATTTTTTAAATAAATATAATTGCAAAAAGATTCTTGCATCGACCGGGAATCGAACCCGGGCCGCCCGCGTGGCAGGCGAGCATTCTACCACTGAACCATCGATGCTTGTGTTTTTAGTGTGAAAAGAAGATTCATTTGAATAAATTAATTTAGATGTGAAAGTATAAAGATGTGCGCAAAAGCAAGTTTTGTTTATCTTTTGAATTGACCTTGTCTTGTTGTAATCGTTAGAATCATTCAGATGAGAATGGTGGAATCGACATAAATTAACTAAGAAGTAGCAATCATATAAATTTAGATTTAAAAGCCTTTGTCGTGTATATTACCTATTTAAATAGTTTTTACTGGAACAGTATTGGGTAATCCGCAATTATAGCAGATACGCATTAATTGCCAAGGAACAATTTGATCTTTTAAAGGATATTATTTGTTCAGTTGGAAGGTGAAGACCTCGAAGTAAGTTCTGCGATCAAATCGGAGATGTGCTGGAAAAAGCCCAGGTCAGGAGTACCCCAAACCGACGAGCATGTACGAAGAATGTGATGAGAGTGAATGAAGCAAAAGAGGTATGTCAGGGTCGTCGCAAGTGGAGATCCGTGGACTCTGCATACCTTTCTGGGATAAGGGTGACTGTATGTATGTATTTAGGTATTTTTATATAGATAAATATATATTTAGTCTAGCATGAGTAAGCCATAAATAGTAGTTGAGTCACTGAACAAGTTTTTAGGTACTTAAATATTTTCAGTTTAATTTTATCTACCTTTTTATTTACTACTAGCGGCCTGTCCCGGCTTCGCACGGATTTTAGTAAAGATTCCTAATCTTTTCTAGCAATAAATATAGCCTATGTTACTCAGGGTGAATGTAGATTTTCTATGGCGAAAGAATTGTAGAAATCGGCACAGTAGTTTTTGAGTTTATTCATTACAAACATACACACACAAACACACAAAAAAAATCCTCTTTATTAATATTATAAAGAGGATTTTGTTTAGATGTAGATGTAGATTTAGATCATTTAATTCTGAACAAAAAAAAACATTACATGACATGGTTGGTCAAATTCAATTCCTTACTTCTTCGTACGTATGAGCTGTCAGTGGCCAATTCTGGCGATTAAGTTTTTAGGGCACCCGAAGGCCTAATCCATAGCTTAACGACTGAAAAAGTCGGTACCAACCTCTTGCCTTCCAAAGCATGGAAGCGCTCAGATCCAAACGCTCCTAAAAAGTCCATCCAAGTAGTGACCTGGCTGAGTGTTGCTTAACCAAGATGATCTGCTAAGAATGAGTATCACGCCACGAGCGCTATAAATTCAATAAAAACCATTTTTTTTAAATACATTTTGTACACATACTGTACCTATACGCCTATATCTACTATCAGAGGTGGTAAACCCTAGTAAGAGAGTACAGTAAAGTACAGAGCCCATATTTTCTAGACAGCTAACGGCATTTGAAAATTGTGAACTTTGTAAAGTAAACACGTTTCGCGTCTACCTTCGCTGGATAAGCCATAATACTTAACCAACATCGCAGCCACCATGGCGGGCGTGTTCATACGTTTGTCTAAAATTTACATGTTCATCTTACCAAGCCAATCAGTTCATTTACTTAAATTTGAACGGGACATTATTACATATTCTAGTATTACTATGTTTTATCCATACGGACATAAATATCCTCACGACCTACTTATGTTGGTACCGTACGTAATAAAGAAACGAATCCACATTTTTAAAGGATTTTTATTTGAAAACTAACCTCTGCTTGCTAATTTCAGACATTCAAAATTATTTTGGGAATCATTTTGAAAAAGTTCGTACCTGGCGTTGCACGGATGATTTCTGTAATACATAACAGTGTTGACCTTTCATACATGCGGCTATTATTTTTTATTAATATACATATGGAAGATACCACATGTTTAGAGCCCTTGTATAATATTCAGGGTGGTCATTTCCGTGAGTAGACGATGTAACTCACAAGTCTGAATTCTTCGGTAACTCGTTAGGGTTCGTAATGAGGGTAGTCCGATACGACAGGGCGGAAACGTCGCGACTATCGCGCCGCCGACATTTTCTATTCAAATTAGGAACGCCTTGCTACATTTAAAGCTACAATTTTGCTCTACAAATTGTACATTGCGGCATTTCTTGGTCCGTGAGCACACACATAAAATCAAAAAAATATTTGTAATCTGTTAAGAATACAGACATGATGGAAACTTCTGTTAATCACACTAATATTATAAACTAGCTTCCGCCCGCGGCTTCACTCGCGTGATACGGGTAGGTATAAGAAGACTGTTAATCCAGATTTCAAACTATGTATATTCCAAGTTGCATCAAAATCCGTTCAGCCGTTACAGAGATGAGTGAGAACTCAATTCAAAAACACATAAAGTTTCGCATTTATAATAGTGCGTGTGTGTGTGTGTGTGTGTGTGTGTGTGTGTGTGTGTGTGTGTGTGTGTGTGTGTGTGTGTGTGTGTGTGTGTGTGTGTATGTGTGTGTCTTATTACCAACTCTTATGGCCGGTTCCTATATTATACCGTTACCGAAAACGCCTCGTTTTCTCCTGAAAAACTGTCAAATTTTCGACGCCTCGTTGTTAATTTTTGACAGTATTTCAAGAGAAAACGAGGCGTAATCGGTAACGGTATAATATAGAAACCGGCCGTTAGACGAATGTATTAGCTTGCTTACGCGTTTTAGTATACCTAAATTGTGTTTTAGTCGTGAGGACTTGTATCAGTATTTAGTACTTATAATTAGTTTGTATCTAGATAAGCTGTTGGTTTTCCAAATAAATAAATAAGGCTACTTTTTATCCCCGTACCACGAAAGCAAAGCCGCAGACGGCAGCTAATGGATTTATAAATAGAAGCTAAAACAGAGCCAGCATTGTATTGGGTTCTGGTGATAGTATCGTTGGTAAAGGTTCTAGTAAAGGATGTTTCAGACGACACGTCAGTGTTTCCGGTTGCCGTTCGTTGTAGTAGTGCCTGGGTTTCTTTAGTTTATGTGAAGTTATCAGTTCAAATACTTAGCTGTTTATACAAAAACGGGGAGTTCAGGTATCAACCTAGTTTGTAGTTTCTGTTCTTGATTGAAAAACCTGATAAGTTTAATTCCTTTCCCCAAAAGCTATATTAAAAAAGATTTAACTGAGTACGTAAGCAGCTTGGTGTTTTTTTATAGAGATGACACAGGTAACATACTTAACTATAGAATTGATTTAATATTTGAAGTAGGTTTAGACAACTTTTATGGCATGACAGCTCATTAGGAATATCTAAAGAAAGATATGTAGAAGGAAAAGGAGGAAAAATACCAAGCTCAGCTACATGAGCCCGTTAAATGCGCAGGTTACGTTCAAGTCGTATATGTAGGTACAAGAAATTAAAGAGATCGTCGTGGGAAAACACTTCACCGCCAAGAGATTTTAAATAAAATAATAATGTAAGAACCATAATGAGTATTTATATAAAGAAGTAAAGAAACTGCAATGGAAAGAGCATTACTACACATATATTGTACTGAGTAGGAACAACTTCGAGAAGGAGGCCAAGAGGAGGATTCAGCTGGGTTGGGCAGCGTTTGGAAAACTATATCGAGTCTTCTCGTCACCCATACCACAGTGTTTGAAAACAAAAGTTTTCAATCAGTGCGTCCTACCTGACATGCGGAGCTGAAACGTGGATACTCACAGTACGGCTAGTCCACCAGCTAGTCACTCAGCGAGCTTTGGAACGAGCCATGCTTGGAGTTTCTCTGAAGGATAGAATCGGCAACGAGACTATCCGACATAGAACTAAAGTTGTCGACATAGCCCAGATAACTAGCAAGCTGAAGTGGGCTGGCCATATCTTTCGAAGAACCGACAACCGCTGGGGCAAACGAGTTCTTGAGTGGAGACCGCGACTCGGCAAACGTAGTGTAGTACGCCTTCCGGCCAGGTGGAGTGACGATCTGCGAAAGGCTGCTGGTAGAAGCTGGATGCGTCGAGCTCAGAACAGGGCGCAATGGCGCTCATTAGGGGAGGCCTATGTCCAGCAGTGGACTGCTATAGGCTGATTTTGATGATAATGATGATTGTGCTGCGGTTTATCCTGTCAAGAGTTTAGCTCATTAATTGAGTAATAATGCTATAAAACCTTACATTAAATCATTTATTTAAAAAATGCGTATTGTAAAAAAAAAACTGAATTATTGGAAAGAACATTAGGTACCTACTATCAAAAATCATGCAGAGAAGAAAACATGTTTTGCTATCGTTTAAAAATAATCTAGAGCAAGGTCAGTGTTGTTTTGATTTAAAATCAGTTCTGCCGAAAGAAGTCACAGCTTAAACTGTCGAATAATGATTCTTGATATTGTTTTTGGTTTAATTATCAAACTTCCGACCTTGATCCATAAATTAAATAAATAACCTAAGGTCAATTTTTTTTTGTGAGTGAACTATTTTTTCTTGGCCGCATTGATTCCGTTTCAATAAAATTACCATATTTTATTTTCTATGGGCATTTTTTCATCAAATAGTTTTTTTTATTTAATAAATAATGCTGGACTATCACAGAACCATATAGCCCCAAACTAAGCAGAGCTTGTGTAATGGGAACCACATGATTGATATATTACATATTTTTTTGTAAATACATACATATATATATAGAACAAACACCCAGACCCGAGACAAATATCTGCAAAACATGCAAATATTTGTCCCGCGGCGGGAATCGAACCCGCAACCTTCTGCGTCCCAGGCGGACCTTCGCCCACTGCGCCACAGAGGTCGTCTAGTCTCAGTTGCCCACTGAAATAATTAGCACCCGACCTGTAGGTATAGCAGCGGGGGTGTAATGGGTTCCAACATCCATCTTTGGAACCCAATCCAACCTCACCTGCCCGTGGTGCACCCCGCTAACTAACAAACGGGGTTCTAGCGGCCGGTTGATTGAGACAGCGCAGCCTAAGGGTGCGTTTCCATTCAGGTGGAGCGGTGCGGAGATGTGCTAAATCAACCAATTAGTTCAAAAAGGTATCAAGTCATGTTCTAAACTAAAATTCTCTTGGTCCATTTTGCACATATCCCCTGCGCTCCACCTCAATGGAAACGCACCCTAACATCAGTACAGCTACATCCCCAGGCCACCTACGGGCAGCAACGTCAGCGGTATAAGAAGCTCTGCCTGCGATTCTCGGTTTTACACCTATATTTTCTACGTACATTTTGAAATTCTCTTGCTCGAGACAATACAATATTCTAAGCACATTAAGATTTCCACAAAAAATGATCATAACACTTCATAAGCGGCCGTGACTCGGCCCGGCGGGACCACAAACCGTAATTACCCCGAAACAATACCATTTTTACCCATTTTACGCTCAATCATAATTAGCTGCGTTCCCGAAGGGAGCATTGTTACGGAAAATCATCGCTGAACCTTCTAAGCTTAGGGAAGTTGGGGCAAATTTGGAAGGGAAAAAGTCGGATAAAAACCAGAGGTTAAGCAACGTCGGACACGGTCAGTTCAGTACTTGGATGGGTGAACTTTAATTGGTGGTGGGTGAATACTTTAATTGGGGGAAACAGCATCACGTTGGATAAAAAAAATGGGAAATGCATAAAATGTGCAGCGCGAAGGAGATAAAAACCAGATGTTGAATCAGAAACGTAATAAAATAATCGTCTCATGCCATAATCTTTTTATCAATTAGATACAACTGTCTAACTAAGAATACTTAACTCAGATGGAATGTATGTAAGCTCGGACTCCACACTAGAATTTTTTCCAGTGTCGTGGGTATTACGAACTGTGAGTGCACCATGGTTCTACAACACCCAGATCCAGATGACAAATTTCTGCAGATCATGCAAACATTTGTCCTGCAGTGGGAACCGAATCTGCACCTTCCTGCGCCTTTTTAAAAAAAAGAAGGCTATGGATTATGGCCACTTATTTATTCTGTTTGATCGCGTTACGAATTGACGTAAATTAAAAACATTGACGATTCAAAATGTACTGTAAATGTTTCTACTGAATAAAAAAAAATGTGCATTGCTTTGATGGCCGGAATAAAAAAAAACCGGAGAGGCCTATGATTTCATCGTCAATTTTATTATCGCCCCAAAATATTTACAGAGGTTTCATTGAAATTAGGCTCGTTCAACACCCGCGAGGGCGCGACAACTTCTTGTTTGACTTTAACCAACGTACGACTTATTTGAATAAAATGTAGGAGCATTCAAAAAAATGTTTGCCAAACAATATAAAGCCTTTCAAATCAAACGGCTCTATAAAGGCAATTACCTACTCGCATATTTATCTTTCCTGCTATAAATGCTTTGTGGGGAACAATACTCGGGGGGTGGATTTCCCCCTACAGGGATGGAAGCTTTATAATTTTTTAATTAATGCCGTCGAAAATATCAAAGTCATTGGGTACCTGACTACCTGTAGTGGAGAATGCTATTAAAATTTGATAAATTTATTTTTCAAAGCGTTCCGCACTTTTGGGGTGGTCAGCGCATACAGTAACCCTTTTAGGGGTTATTTTTAATTCATTGCAAATTGCATGCACTTTTTGCTAAACGATTCCACTATGATTAGCCGGAAGAAGTTGCTGGAGGTCTCATCATCGTCATCATCATTCACAGCCTTGCTTTATCCAATGCTGGGTATAGGCCTCCCGAAGTATGTGCTATCCACCACGGACTTGTGAGGAGATCATAAATCTGTAAAGAAATCTATAAATCGCACAGATTTTCAGGACACTGAACAAAAATCTTTGTCTAATTTTTCCTTTTTAAGGTGACTATACAAGTCATACCTGCCTTTCACTCGCACTATTCAACATTTTTGAAGATATAAAATCACTGAATGTAGTTATGCAAAATAGCAAACCTTCACGGCCTAGAAAACAACAATACCAAGATTCAGCAAGAATATCGTGTTGAACCCAACACGTTTTCCTACCAAAAAAATTGCACCAAAATTGATCACATTGGTACCAGTTTTTTGGTAAGAAAACGTGATAGAATCAAAATGATATTATTGCTGAACTTTTGAATTGTTATTTTCTAGGCCGTGAAGGTTTGCTATTTTGCATAACTACATTCAGTGATTTTATATCTTCAAAAATGTTGAATAGTGCGAGCGAGAGGGAGGTTTGACATGTATCGTCGCCTTAAGTGTTGGATGTCGTTTCCATGAAAGCCATGAAGAGATTTGAAAAAGTTAGTCCATGGTTAAACTAGGTGCCTACCTATATACTATACCTACTATACTATTTATTTATTTACTCACTCGAACTATTTTTAGGGTGGCGTTACCGAACCGGTCAAACGAACCCTTATGGTGCCGCTTTGTCCGTCCGTCCGTCCGTCTGTCACAGCTGATTATTTCAGGAACTACATAAGCTACCGACTTGAAATTTGGTATAGATTAAAAATGCACTGACTGAATAAGATTGCCAGTAAAGAAAATAAAAAATGAAAATCATTTTCATCCCCAAACGGTCCAAAAAAAGAAAAGTCAAAATTTCCAGTGGCATATCATCTGAAAGGGGTCTAATTTTTTATTAAGGATGAAAAAAGCTCCAAAAATGACCGTACCCCCTTAACTCCGAAGTTTGCGAGGTGAAAAACTTCAAATATCATGTTTTGTTGAATAGCCAGTCAAATATAACGGGTATCAATTTATTTAGTACCTCGTTTTTTGTTATAATTCTTAGGTGTAATTATTTAATTATATTATTATGACACTTTATTCAATTGTAAACTTGTCTAAAATATTATTATTATTTTTATTATTTTTTTCCCCTTTCCTTTTCTTTGATTTGTTTATTTTGATCCCTTAATATTTTTAATTAGTCTATATATGTTAATTAATTATGTATTAGTATTAATTTCAATGTGAGTTATATCTATTATTTTATTAGTTACAAGTGGTATATTTTATACATCATTTTATTTATCCCTATAGCAATGTTATGTGGCGTCATCCAATTTTTAGGCTCAGACTGAAAATCAGCGCTGTTTTTTCGCTGAGCAGGTGGGTAGTTATTACCTGCCTACTTTTGTGACTAAACAGCAAAAAGCTGAGTCGGGGCCTGTTTGGCTCCATCCGATACATAGCGGACTCGCTACCACTCGGTGGGCACTTACCTACTCTTTTCGTGCCAGCTAGTATAATTATGTTCTTTTGTGCCTATTTTGGTTTGCTTCGTCTACTTATGAGTTCGATATGTTATTGTGTTGTGGTCAAATAAATGTATTCTTTCTTTCTTTTCTTTCTTTCTTTTATAGAAGTATATCTACATTTTACAGGAAAATTATAGCAAAGTCTCCAGCTAATATGGTTTTGTTGAAACTTATATAAATGTAATGACAGCTGTGGTCAAGCTATAAAGCAAGTTACACGGTCAAATATGGTGTTATCTGAAAGGCCCTAATTTGCCCATTCCAAATACGGTTTTTATTTTTCTATAGGACGTTTACATTTTAATTACGAAGAAACCTTACTAATTAGTAGCGCACGCCATTGACGTCAACTCGCACTTAACCGGTCTTGTTTTTATTAACACGTTTACTGCGTTTCTGACGGGACATGGCGCTGCGTGTCATGCCCGAGAAAGCACACAGCAGCTCTATATCGCGAGTGTGTTTTCAGCACTTAAAGCGTCATATCATCTACCGAAAACATCAGTAAAATAAAATCCTGTTTCATTGAATATACAAGGTTCTTGGAAGTAATAATAAAATATCATAAGAGCTTTGTTCATCACTAAATTCTCAAAATTAATGGCCCAGAATCATTATTCCATTCTATTTCCTATTTAGAACGAGTCGTCGACCCCGAACCCTTTAGAAAGCATCCTATTGGAAGTTCACGTCGCCAGTTTGGCACAGGGAGGCAGACGCGAAAATCACTCATTAGGGAATACAGGCGAACGGATTTTAAGGTTGAGGTGTCACTGTAATTGTTACATTTTTCGATTGAGTTAATCCTGTCCTAAATAATCTTAGCGGGTTTAATTGAGACGGGGTATGATAATTTTCGATTAAAATACATCGAAAACGTATTAACTAAGGCATGATTTAGTGATTTTGCTAAATTCATGAGTAAATTAATAAGATGAAAACTATGATGATAATGATAAGATTGTAATTTATTCCGCTAAACTAATTGAGAGACGTGGTCAAAGTAATTGCTGAGCGAAAGTGGAGATGATAAAGTAGGAGGGCTACTGTAACCAGAGTGGCACCGCGCCGACCGGGCCGAACTATCTCCTGCGCCCGGCTTTGCCTTCGACGCTGCTCTACGTGTCGCATCTTCACTATTCAACGAAGGTGGAGGATATCGTGGAACACGTGAAGAAGAAGGCCAATCTGCAGTTAAGGGTCGAAATGTTGGAATCGCGTCACAATGATTTTAAATCTTTTGTGGTTCGTGTTCCGAACGAAAATCTTTCGACCTTTGCTAAGGAAGAGTTTTGGCCAAAAAGTGTGTTGTTCCGTCGTTTTCGCGGGCGACTGTACGACACAGCGCAAGTGCGTCACACGTCGCAGACATTACGTGTCAGCAAGTAGTTTTAGGTATATGTATTATGTATGTTAGTCTCTAAGGTATTTATATATATGGGCCGTAGATTAAATAAATTAACAACTTGTACTTTTTCTTTGTGCCTGAAATAAAATGTATTATTATTATTATTATAAAGTGATGATAAAGCTGGTCATATTGCCGGGCTTGATAGAAGTCGATAGAAGAGACGAGTCCTCGAATGGAGACCATGGACAGACAGAAGACCAAGGGTCGTCCACCGAAACGATGGATGGACGTCATAAAAGGATACGCGGGCTACCAGTGGATGGCAAAGGCGACTGACCGTCGTGCATGGAAGGAAATTGGAGAGGCCTACGTTCAAAGATGGACATCTAACGACCGGGGATGATGATGATGAAGATGTTGAACTAATTTCGCTATTCATATTACATTGGTGACACTCAAATGTGCCAGTCTCAGCGTGGTTGGCAAATATTCAGAACTATTATTATTATAAATTGATAATATTGTTCCTTAGGATATCTTATTCCTTTGAAATGAAAACCTAAATTAGAACTAAAGGTAGTCTAGGTTTAAAACTGGTATTTTGTGTACAAAATGTCAGATTTAAACTAAGACTATCTTTAGTCTTCGTTTTGGAATGAGGAGGTTTAAGTAAATATATTTAGAGTATGAAAAATCTCATTTTGTAAATGATAAATCATTTAGCTGAGTCACGAGGAATGATAGTTGTAACAGATAGATACCTATGTAGGTATTGAATATCATCACCAACCTATAGCAGTCCACTGCTGGACATAGGCCTCCCCTAATGAGCGCCATTGCGCCCTGTTCTGAGCTCGACGCATCCAGCTTCTACCAGCAGCCTTTCGCAAAAAGTCTCTCCACCTGGCCGGAGCGCGTCCTACTCTACGTTTGCCTAGCCGCGGTCTCCACTCAAGAACTCGTTTACCCCAACGGTTGTCGGTTCTTCGGCAGATATGGCCAGCCCACTGCCACTTCAGCTTACTAATTCTCTGAGCTATGTCGACTTTAGTTTAATGTTGGATAGTCTCGTTGCGGATTCAATCCTTCAGAGAAACTCCGAGCATAGCTCGTTCCATAGCTCGCTGAGCGATTTTAAACTGGTGGACTAGCCGTACTGTGAGTGTCCACGTTTCGGTTCGGCGGTATAGGTGACGAGAAAGAGACGGTATTGAATATAAATATGAATAAACAAATTATCCTGGAAATTATCACATGAAATCATCTAGCCCAAAACTAAGCAAAGGATTGATATAGTGATCGAACGTAGTTTAGTAGGTAGAGTAGTAGGGTTGTACTGCAACTAAGTAGGTAGTAAAAGTATGATCTGCTACTGAAAAAAATACTAAAATAAATAAAAAAAACAATGCTAAATATAGGAATAATAAGTAATACCTACCTATGTAACTTTATATACCTAAAAACCAAATCGGTGCTATCTCATTTCCGTACAATTTAAAACGATCAAAGATAATCGCGGCCCATAATCGGTAACAACGGACAATGCACAATTGGACATTGAAATTATCGCCATTAGGCCGTCCCGTTCAAAAAGCCCCAATTTATTGAAAGTAATTGATTAAATGGCCTTCTTTGTTACAATAATTGGTTCAGACCGCGCGTAGTTAAGCGGAAAAAGGGATGAGATTTCATTGTTTTCGATAAAGTATACATATATGTGCTAAGGAAAGGTAGGTAATTATAAAGACTACTTTATCTTGTCGTTCCTACTACTAGTAGGGCACTAAGTGAAGGATTCCTTAATAATGAGTTGCTACTCAGGCGTTGCAGGTAAAGGCGTGTAAATTAAGAGGTTTACACGTAAAATTAAAATATTATTTAGAAAACCTTACCGGGAAAAATATTAGCCAATCGTAAAAGTTGCTGGTATGTTTCCTACATTTCTAGAATTTTATGCTAAGTTCTTTCAAGGCAAGGGACTAAATTATCTAACAATGGCTTCTGCGAGCGGCACGTGGTGTTTGGACCGGAGGTAGCCAATATGTTATTCAAAAAATTTACGGTTCCCGTGGGAATTTCCGGGATAAAAAGTAACCTAGGTATGTGTAACCTTTTCTACATCCCGCTCACCTTTAGCAGTGCCTTTAGTTTCTATACTAAGACCTGACCTACATGATGCAATAAACAAAATCCGGACTGTAATCTATCTCTGTGCCGATTTTCAACCAGATCCGTTCAGCCGTTCTGGCGCGATCAAGCAACAAACATCCATCCATCCAAACTTTCGCAATTAAAAAGTAAGTTAAGTTAAGTTCGCAATTATGAGTAGAAATTGTAATTTAAAATACACGTATTCATAAAGCCAAGAATAACGACAATTTCCCCGGATATCTGAGTAAAATTTAAAGGAGTCGTTGAAATCCTACCGCTTATCTATACCCTTTAATTGTCCGGGTACAATCTCAGATTATTCAACGAGGTTTATTTCGGACCGTAAAATGTAACAGTTACAGCCCTATTGTGGTCGTATCTCGACTTGTCGCCTTTGCGGGTTTCACGCCAGAGTTTGGAATAATTCAGTTCCTTTGGTTATACCTACATGTTTTCCTTGAGCATCGCTTTATAAGAGCAGGTTCGAAAATATTAGCTGTTATACAAGTGGTGTATCTTAGCGTCTATTACTAGAGTTTCTTCAAATGTTTATACAAATAAATCTTCTATATACACTCGAGAGCAATGAATCCGGGTCACTCAAAGAATCCAAAAAATCTCGGAAAGTAAGAATGCTAGGTTAATGCAATAAATTGTATTTAGTAGACAATTTAATACTCCTTAAATGAAAGTTAAAAAAATATGAGTCACCATACATTTTATTTACACAAAATTACATAAAGAAAAAAAACTGCTGATCTCTCCTTAAAACAAAAATAGGAAACATGAAAATTTTGAACTTTATGACGATTTTCTTGAATTTAAATACTTCGTATTACCTCCTCGTGCTTCCATTACTGCGTTTACGCGGTTTGGCATGCTGTACACCAAGTTCCTTATACGATTTTGGGGAATATTCTCCCATTCCTCTGTGAGAGCAATTTTGAGCTCAGGAAGCGTGATTGGGGGAGGGTTTCGTTGTTTTACGCATCTCCCTAGCTCGTCCCAAGCATGCTCGATCGGGTTGATATCCGGGCTGCGCGCTGGCCACTCCATACAAGTAATGTTCATCTCTTGAAGGTAGTCATTCACAATCCTACCTGTATGAGGTCGGGCATTGTCATGCATAAATATAGCATCCTCACCCAAATTGACCATAAATGGACCAACGTGTTCGTTGAGGATTTCTTCCACATATCTTACGCTAGTTAAAGAGCCGTTTTCTATGATCACCAGCTCTGTGCGACTTTCAGAGGAAATTCCGGCCCACACAAGTACAGACCCACCACCGTAGGCTACTTTTTCTTCGATGCATGCTTGCTTGAATCTTTCCCCTGGTCTTCTATACACTCTGTGTCTTCCATCGTGCTTGTAGAGCATAAATTTTGTCTATTAAATACAATTTATTGCATTAACCTAGCATTCTTACTTTCCGAGATTTTTTGGATTCTTTGAGTGACCCGGATTCATTGCTCTCGAGGGTATATATAAAAATGAAACCCGTTTTCCTTGGTCACGGCATCACGCGTGAATGGCTGGACCGATTTCACTAATTCTTTTTTTGTTGTATTTTTTATTATTAGGAGAAGGTTCTTACGGAAAAAAAATATTAAGAAAATCTTTCAAAAATATTGAAAAATATACATTTAATTTTGCATATTTAAAAAAACGCGCGTAACGAATGTCAATGTCATTCACAGCCATAGACTATATTGAAAGAGCATTGTTTGTTCGGAAACGTGGTAACTTAATTAAATTCGAGCATCATTTGTTCGGAAACGTGGTTACTTAAATAAAGTAGTGCATCATTGCTACAGCTAGTGTATTATAAATATTAATATTATAAATGTTTATACATTATAAATTCTTCTTCTTCTCTTAAATTTCGTGTAAACAAAAAAAAATAGTAACGGTTATGTCAGTCGCCAAGCCGAGGGTTGGCCACGACGAACAGAAGAAAATAATGGCCATTCATTTAGGTAGTGCCTACTAAGATAATAATTTTCAGAGCTATGTTTGTAATTACTATTTAAAAAATATCGAGTCTATTATTGTGTGGTAAAAATACTAGTCAACGACATTACGAATGTCGCGGGGCATTCTTGGATTGGTATCTCTGCACAGGACATAGGACGCTGGCAAAAACCCAGGGAGGCCTATATCCAGCAGTGGGTTGACTCCGAGCTTAGATGATGATGATACATTTGATAGTGTTATAGTATTATGATAGTGTAGTTTTATCCTTTTGTAGCTTATTTTGTGTGTGTGTTGATAACCTGTATTGAGCGTCCTCATTCTATAATTTAAAAATGAATCGCTGAATGTGTTGCTAAGCGTAAATCTCGAGAGCAGCTGAACCGATTTCGCTAATTATTTTTTTGAAGTAAGAGGATGGTTTTTACGGAGAGATTTTTTTTTAATTTGCTACGAAATGTCTAAAAACAACACTTTTCTATATTCCCATAAAAAAAGATTTGTAATAATACTTAATAGTCAATTTGAACTTTAATACCATATCATAAAGTTTAAGTGTTAGTGGAGGGGTTCCGGGAAGGCAAAACAATTGAGTGACGTTAGTATTGTATAAATATTAAGTACCTGGACGACCCGGACGTCCAGATTAAGAATTGCTCGTTTATAAATATTACTGTCAATTTTTGTAAATATTAGGCAACTACGATTGTTAAGGGGTACGAAGTTCGTCGGGTCAGCTAATAAATAAAAAAAATCGTAAAACATCGCTTTATTTCTAAGGCAAAATATAAAAAACCAAATCCGCGCACGCATGTCTTAAATAATTTAGTTTGTTACATATCCTGTATTCTCAAACCCTTCTCGCACACTCAATACTGATTTTGATATGTGTCGGATACGTGACTGCGTAGATTTTTTATGCGATAACACAGCTAGGAAGTACAGTCACGAGCACTAAGATATATAAAATTACTATG
Organism: Horisme vitalbata; assembly: GCA_951804965.1. Taxonomy (NCBI): domain Eukaryota; kingdom Metazoa; phylum Arthropoda; class Insecta; order Lepidoptera; family Geometridae; genus Horisme; species Horisme vitalbata. The sequence goes on along the minus strand of OX638098.1, from coordinate 3,661,721 downwards.
TCAAACTATACCTACCCTTGATAACAGTATATTTAACTATACAACGACAAGGTTCTAAAATTTATACCTCTCATTTCATTTCATTCAATGTCACTTATAATACATAACATTAGCCTGCCATAAAATACAATAGTTTCGTATTCAAAAAAAATAATACTAATACATTCCACAATACAAGTACATATAGCTAACAAGTATAAACTTTTTATAAAAAATTAACCGACTTCAAATAAATCACTTCTTACTTCTTGCTCTAAAGAATTCTGAAAATCGGTTCACAATTGACGGAGATATTGGTGATCATAGGGCGAAAATTACGAGTGAAGATGAGGTTTTTTGAGTTTTCCGGGAAAAGTACCAATCCTTCAGGAATTAAATTTATATGGGACCACCTGTGAAGTATACTCTTAAACAAAAAAGTAATTTTGATAATCGGTTTACAATTGAAGGAGATATCGGTGAACACACATAAAAAAGTCGAAAAAAAAAATTCCAACGAATTGAGAACCTCCTCCTTTTTGAAGTCGGTTAAAAATAATATTAATATTAAGGCAGTGGACACTAAGACGCATGCAAATTAGAAAGTGAACAATATATTCACTGATGTGGTAAAAAGGGTGACACTGAAGAAATAATTTTACTTTCCGTTTGAAATCATTAAGCCGTGTGATTTCCAAAGGCAACTTATTATACTTACAATACAAATTTCTGGCATTGTAAGGACCTAAAGTAGTTAGTATTAAAAAAAATTGTGTTGTTGTTTTACTGATCTAGTCCTACATACAGTACATGTCACTTTTCTTTGTATATCTACATCTCATTGCACGTACAGAAGACAAATAATTTTACAGAAATTACTAGTACATAAGGCATCTTTATGTTTCAAATTGATAGACACAGGACTTTGCATCGTAGGGAATAATCCAAATAAGCATGATTTACGAAGCAATACCTTAGAAGAAGCCCGCTGCTCCTTTTTATCCAAGAATCACATAGGTGTAATAGTTTCTGCCCTATTTCTATCGATTTAAATCTACGTACGTACCTTCTATAGTACAAATATTAATATCGTGGTGTACATTAGGGCGTCCTCCAGGCAGGTGGAGTGACGATCCGCAAAAGGCTGCTGGTAGAAGCTGGATGCGTCGACCTTAGGACAGGGCGCAATGGCGCTCATGGGAGGCCTATGTCCAGCAGTGGACTGCTATAGGCTTGATGATGATGATGATACATTCTAAAGGTAACTGGTAACCTACTTTTAAGGATCTTACAACCACGGGCGTAGTATGCGCTGGTTCATAATCTGCGCTCTGCCACTTAAAAATTTTGCAGAACTGAAAAATATGACAGTAATTTTACGGTAAAATATTTGTCGCGGAATTTCGCAATAGACTGAATATTTGCGTAGGTGTCGATTTGATAGGTGATCGACTTTCTGAAAAAAATCCGCTCTATTCTATATGCGGAACGCACCACAAATCGATATGGTGCGTGCCCTCTACCAGTTTCATAGTGCTGTCCTTCATCATTTTTGTATCCTGTTTTATGATTCAGAAATACAAATCAAAACTGCAGCCAGGATTTTGGGCAAACTATCACTAGGTGACCGGTAGGCCGATCTCGTAATTCTGTTGCTATCAAAGGTTACATACTAAGAAATAATTGATACTATCAAGGTACAGCGATCAAGCATCTTGTTGCTCATTTTTCGACCGCTATCTATGTGTTGCAATACTAGTTTTACAACTTGAAGTTCCTGCAAATCAATTAAATCCGATCAATTTACAAAGTAAAATTATTTAAAGCAATATTACATCTTGTTGCAATCGTTCCTTGTTAAATATGTAGTTCTACTATTCGGTTTTTATTGCAATGGAAGCTCCCACGTGATCGCAACGCTGCCATAATTGATAGGTGTGACTAGGTTTTGATTGCATCAAAAGTTTCGCGATCGGCCTACAGTGTCTTAAGTTTTGTTAGATTATTTTCTACACAACTGTTTCAAAGAGGACAGATTCGATTTTTTGTACTTATGTTAGTTTGTAATGGATAAACTCAAAAACTACTTAACTGTTTTCAAAAATTCTTTTGCCTATAGAAAGCTACATTATCAGCGTTAAACCTGTCTTTATTTAAAAAAAATGAGATGCCTAAGATACTTGCATTAACATAACCCAGGGTATCAAAAATTTGCTTAGAGAAATAGTTATTTTGTCAGTAAAGAAAATAAATAGTTAAGCTTAAGCGCTCATTGGTTTCGGTGCACATTTGCCTTAGAGTCTGTACCAGACAGGCTGAAGAAGAAACAAAAAGTTTATTCATAAAAATAAAAAGGTGTCGATACCGTTTACCGATAATTTCCCATCACTATGGTGAATAAAATCGGGTATTCGTCGTATTTGCGCGGCAAACAGGCCGCTTCTGCGTGAGCTAGCTCATCCACAATCACGTTCCACTGTCGACTCGCGGACCGATGATTTCACATATTTCGCAGCATAAATAGCACCCAATAGTCACGTGTTAGGGTTGCCCGAAGGGTGCCTAACGGGACCTTATTACTAAGCATCCGCTGTTATCCTTCTGTATGTCAGGGGTTATATGCAGCTCCCGTACCATTCTTGGACAAATAGTAGTGTGCATTCAGCGCACGAGTAACTCAGCCGAGTACCGTGATGCACTTTGTATCTCGGCATGAAGATCTACTGCAATCTGGCCCTGGTATTTGCCAGTTTAATCGTCTGATTCATAACCTACCAGTTGGTAAGGGGACGTTAAACAATTCGTTGATTTGATTTTGATTGTTCGTATTTCTGGTAATCTGCTTTACAATGCTTATTAGGGTGGTCCACGCTCATAAAGTGAAAATAAAATAATCAAAAATAGTTGTCGCCACCACCTTGATTTCCAACACCGACCATTCCTATTATGTGTGAAAAATTTCAACCCCCAAGTCAGCCAAGAAGTTTCGAAAAAAAGTTCAGGATTTAAAGACAAAACGTGTAATAAAAAAAATACTAATATCACTAGTATTTTAGTCAGAAAAGAAAACCAAGTATTTAAATGTGAACAAAATTTGGTAAGAAAGCAAAAATTAGCATAATATTAGTCGCAATCTGTCAAAACTATGTTTGTTAACTCTTATGTAGATGTTTCCGTAGAAAAGATGTTTAAATTTGTCTATAAAATTCTTTAATAGTTTATTTTAATAAATATTTACTAGTTCACACGAAACTTTCCTGTACGAAAAGTAAAAATGAAGCATTTACTCACAAAACTTAAAAACAACATTCGATTGAGCCCCCCTTTTTCTACTTGCGCCTTCTCGCTGAAATTTAACTATGTTATTACTATGAATACATGTAACAAATTCAAGGGGTGGTCAAATGAAAAATAATTTAAAAAAAATTTGAACCACTCTAATGCTTATATATTGTTAAAAAGTGGTACTAATGGTATGTAGGTAATTAATCCCGTCCTCCGCATTTCGTGCCACTAACAGTGGCAACAACACATTAGTAACGGAACATTTCAACAAAAACAAACGTGAGGATTGCCGCTGAGCGGCGATAATTTGTCAGGTGCTACTTGCACAAAGATAAGGCAGAAAATTGAATGGAATGTCCAAATATCATGCTATTTTCTATGTATATGTTTTTTCCCAGGGGTCAAGAGAAAGTGTAAAATAAATAAATACCTATATCAATATTTTTTTTTCATGCAATGTTGTTGCCAGAAAGAAGAAAAGTAATTAATCTCTCTTACTTAATCTTTGGCCCATAGATAAAAAATACATAAATAAATACCTTAGAGACAATCGCTAGGCACCAATATATACCAATATATATACAATATAATAATAGGCACCAATACCTAAACCTGACACGTAATGGTCTGCGAGACGTGTCTTGGGTGTCTAGGGTGTCGTAGTCACCCTCGGAAACAACGGAACTATACACTTTTCGGCCAAAACTCTTCCTTGGTCAAGGTGAAAAGTACCTACCAATATCTAAAACTATTTGCTGACTGACACGTAATGTCTGCGAGACGTATGACGCACTTGCGCTGTGTCGTAGTCACCCGCGAAAACAACGGAACAACTCACTTTTCGGCCAAAACTCTTAGCTTCAAAACCTTAGTAAAGGTGGAAAGATTTGCAGTCGATAATAATACCTAAGTAGGTAATTAAGTATAGTAGCGGTGGTCCATCTTTCCTGCTGTTTATTTGTCCCGGAGTGTGGATCACCACTTAGGGGCTTGCACGAACGTCTTCTTAAAGATTTTCTTCAAAGTACAAACTGATTTGATACCTTTCATCAAAATCATTTCAGTGGTTTCACCTTGGTGGCTATTTTAATTATTATTATATATTATATTATGTTATTATTAGATAAATATCGTTTTATTATTATTATACCAGCCATATATATTCAACTGCTGAGCAAAGGCCTCCCCCTTCAGACTTCGCGATCTTATTTCTCGCGATCTATTTCTACCCAGTTTATTAGAAATTTATCTAATTCATCCCACCATCTTCGATCAAATAATATTTATTTATTTATATTTATTAATTCTATAGATATATAAATATAACGCTGGACATTTTTAAGACAGCAACAAACAAAGCAGAGGTTGCGTTATGGGACCAACATCACTGAAAGTTAAATATATTTTAGTACAATAGTAAAGGTAGGCATAGATTAAGATAGGCAAGGAATGTAAAAAGGAGATGGCTCATCTTTCCCCCTCATGGAGTCTTTGGCTGGGAGCGTGTGAACAGCCCACACTGGGGCTGCTTGCGCGAACGTCTTCTTCAAGGGGGATGAAATATCCAACGCGAGTCTCTTAACGACACTCATTTATTTCTCTCGAATCTCTCCCAAACTCACAGCACCCGTAATTATTGCTAGGCTATTAAGTTTTGCTCCTACAGAGCTGTGTACACGGGCGATAATTGGGCAACAAGCGGCAATTCTGTTGTTTAGATCCTACTAAAATTTTTAAGCTTTTAAGCTGTGATAATTGACTTGCTTTTATTTCTTGCTATATTATTATTATTATTTTAATTAAGTAGATCTCTTAGTACCTACAGCATATATTTTTTATGTTACCTGAAGATGGAACTAGCATATGGCTCACCCGATGATAAGGTGTATGTACTTATAAAAGTATTGCTTTTTAGGTTAGGCATATATAAAACGTACCCTACGATGCAACGCCCAGCGTTCATAAACTTGAAGCATGAAGATGTTTAGCCTGTGTAGTCGGCAGATTTATTTCACTTATGATATATTTATTGAGTTTAGAAAATGTTGAATGTAAAGAATAAAATAAGAAAGGTTTTTGTTCAAGTGTTACAAGTATATTATATAACACCCGTTTGAATAATAACTCATATTGAAAAATAAAATTTCCTCTGGAAGATATCGCTTCCAAGCGATAAGACTGCTCATTGTACCCTCTATATTTTAAGTTTCTGTTTTTTTTTGAAATTGTGTTTTGGGTAAAATAAATAATTCCGCCTAATAAAATCTCCCACACTCTCTCGTTTGGCAACAGTTGTCGGTCAATATTGCTCGTATACAGACACCGAATAAAATGAGAAATTGCCACATTTATTCTACGTTCAACTTGATATCTTGAGCAAGGGTGAAAATTTAATTTTAGATGATTATGTAATAACCCAATTAATTTAATTGGCGGGCTCCAGTTTTATTGTACCTGCGTCGTTGTTTTGGTTAAATATTGCTTAAAATTAAAATCTACCAACTAATAGGTAACTCTACCTACTACCTCATCGCGGCGCCGCGATGACATTTTTGTAACTATTTTCAAACATTCGAGGGACACACATTTTCAAGTTTATATATTTGGGTTCGCTAGATGTGACTTTTATGATTTTATTAAAAATCTAAAATTATCTATCGTATCTAAGTTTCGCTACAAATAAAACATTATTCTATTCTATTATATTCTACCTAAGTTCCCATTTATTACACAAAAAAAATTTCAGCAAGATTGCCATACAGAAAATCACCTTGTATACATTGCTTTGTCTAACAAGGAAAGTAAATGAGACTATTTGAGAATTGTTTGTCACCTTTATTACTTATACCATCTTTGCATCATAGGCAGGTAAGGCTGGCTTAGGTTCCAAAGATAGATCGGAGCCACTTCAATAAATACTTGAACATAATGAAATAGGCCCTTAAAAATAACTAATTAAGTACTAATACTTACTATCAACTAGCATTACAGCCAAATTACCTAGCGCCTCTGCCTTCTAAGCTGCAGGTTGCGGGCTCTATTCCCGCTCAGGACAATTATTAATGTGGTGGTAACTGGCTCTGCCTAGTATGGGATCAGTTGACCGTGTGTGAGATTCCCTTATATTCCCGTATAGGTACTTATTTCCTTATATGAAACAACTCGAAACTTCGTCTACAGAAGTACAAATAGCACTAACACAGATTAGCGGACAAATCGAAATCGTCCCCTCGATAGAGATCGATTGCAATCTATCAGTCAGCGATCCTGCTCAATCGCTTATTTAGCGATAAGAACGGGCGCGGAATAATGAAGTGGTAAGAAATTTAAGCGTTTGGGGGAAATTGAACAATAGCTTTACGTAATTTAATCGTTACTACATGGAGTGTAAGGGTAATTTCCATCTTTGGAATTCAAACCAACCTCACATGGACGTGGTGCACCCTGTTAATTAACTAACGGGGCTCTTGCGGCCGGCTGATTGCAGCATAGCGCAGACTAACACTGACACAGCTAAATCTTGGCCGCCAATGGGCAGTAGCGATGGCGGTGCGAGGGACAAGAACATTCATCTAAATTTTTACTCCAATTATTTTTCTTTTTCGATTAGTAATGTGTATTTTCCAATAAATTGATTATTCTGATACCTTACTTGCCTGTTTATGTTGCTTGAGAAAGTTACGAAAAATTAATTTCAAAACTTTATTCAGTTTAAAGGTAGAGCCATTAGACGCACCTGTGGCTAATGATTCTGTATATTTTTGCAAGACAATGAAGTGAAGAATATTTTTCTTAAAGTAAGTGAATCAGGTAAAATAAAAAGCTTATTTGTCTTCGCTAATGATCATTGTCATCAAGTGAATTTCTACTTAAATACTTAATTGGATTTTTTCTATCAATTTATACTGAAAATATGGGAAATGCAATCTAAGTATAAATAATTTATCTAGATATATCTACCTAATCGCACGGGAAAACCTTTTACAAAGTTTCTTACCCGTTAGTAAGCCGTCAGTGAAAGTTTCATGACAGCAGTCAAACTGAACTTTGTGTTTTTGTATACAAATTCCATCCTTACAGACTTTTCTCCGATAGACTTTCCAAAAAAATTCTTACATACAAGGAATAAAAATAAAATAAACCTGTCAATAATGAAAACAACAAAAAAAAAATAGCGAAATCAGTCGAGCCCTTCATAAGTTTCACGTACTTTCAATTTAGTTTGGTGTAGATAGATGTTGAATTCCAAAAATAGCAGTCAATTTCCTACAAAAGATTTGTCAAAATTGGTATATTTTGGTAGACTATTTGTACACTCGACTCCAGACATATCAATTCAATTCTATTTTTTATTCTACAATAACATTTCCACATTTTCACCAATATAACGTTGTAAAGTGTCAATTTTCAAAAGGTCTCTCAGGATACCTACTTAATAATGAATGACACTTGGCCATCAACCACAATATTAGCCTTCAAACATGAAATTACCTGTCAATTTGACAGGTATCATAGAAAGGGCCTTTCAAAGATCAAACACGGGTCGTGGAATAATTTAGCGGCAGCGGTGTTTAGCATAAGGTCAAACTGACATTTCGTAGAACATTCAAGTTGTGAATCATAACAAGATACAAGACACGCAACATTAATTTTAGTGATGTGGCTTAATCGATAAACAATAAACAATACTAAAGGGAGTATGGTAAGGTTAGGGTTCCAACCTCAATCTTCGAAACCCAAACTAACTTCACCAGTCCGTGCTACAAAAAAGGCTCTGTCGAATGGCTTTTTGCGGCATACCGCAGCCCATATGTATCCCCTGGACGCAAAATGGCTGCAGCGTCGGCAATGCTCAGTGTGGGGATTATAGGCATAATTCCCCTTAGAAGGGGAAGGTTATGCCCAGCAGTGTACAAAAGCAGTTGATTTTCTTTTTATTTGTATCTAATTCGTTTAATTTTAGTTATGAAGATGTGAGTAATTTTATGGATTTTATCTGAAATCAATTATTATATCAGAATATGAGAAGAAATGATATATGAGAATGAAAGGATTGGACACAGATATGACGGCTGATAGAAGTGAGTGGAAGAAAAAACATGTTGTGCCGACCCCACTTAAGGACAAGGACAGGAAAACTATGATCTCAAATAAATGATTATAACAAAAAAATCTTTTGGGCGCTTCCGTGCTTCGGAAGGCACGTTCCGGCTTTTCAGTCGTTAAGCCATGTCGGAGGCCTTCGGGCGGCCTAAAAACTCCAACACCAGAGTGGGTCACTAGAAGAACGTACGAAGGGTACGAAGAAGAAGTAGATAAAAAATCTGAAAATCGATAACATATAGACACATCACTACTGCTTCACCTTTCAACGTAAACACGAGGGTTGGATGTCTTTTGTCAGAATAGCCCTGTCAAACCATTCATTGAATTATTTCACTACTCATACCGTAAGTGGTTCTGAAAAATTCCATAAACAGGTTAATTTTACACAATTTTTCAGAAAGAAAAGTTTATTACTAAGTAGTAGGTTAATTTTAAAATAACTTAACAACGAAACTGTTTTCTCATTAATATATTAGTGCTGAATAACACACAGTCGAATAAAGTCTAGCCAGCCATATTAGAGCCTACTTTAGACACAAAAATTACCAGGGTTGCCACCATCAAAATCGATGATGAAGACTACCTATATAATACACAACTGTACTTGCTACAAGACGTTCTTCTCGGGCATGGTATCTAGCGATATGTCCGAGACCCGCAGTCAACGAGTTAAAACCCTCATAAAGTCAGTCTGTCCCTATCATTCGGTGCCAATAAAAAGAGCTCGCATGATTTTTTATCGTCATTTTAGCTAAATGGAGATTAATAAGCATTGAGATATAGCATTGAGATGAGCGTAGGTATTATCGATGCTTGACGATTATGAGACAGACGTATAATATATGTCCCGAGTAGAAGTCTATGTCTTTCTAAGTACTTACCTTGCTTCAGTTCGGACTCTCTCTCTCTTTTCCTGCCTAGTATCCCAAATGATGATGGGGTCAGCCTTTCTACAACTTTTCTTCCACTTCGCTCTATCTTCGACGTCTGCATTGGAAACGTTCAAATGAAACAACTCAACAACCACGTTTTTAAGACCTGCCAAACAAATCCTTTCAAATTACGTCAATCAAAAACACTCTCCAAATTCGAGAGGCACCTAATTAAGTCAATCTCCCATTAAATCCTTCACCTTCGGAAAACGCGCGAAAACCTAATGCCATTTCACGGCGGAGTAAACCTTTCTCTGGGAGTTAGCGTCTCTTTAAACTCGGCTTAGTTAATCGATCGAGAAAGCCCTTAATTATGGACTTCTCTTGAGCAATTGCCCAGAGTAAATAATTGTAGTATAGTTTAAACGCTGTCCAGATTCTTCAACCTTGGCTTAAGTACATATTACAATATTCTTACTGAACGCTTTAAGTATTGAAAACGGCTCACCTGCTACAGGATTAGCTCGTCTGAAACACGCAGTCAACGGGTTAAGCATAGTTAGTGTCTATTGTAATTGAACACGTTGAATGCGCCTGCCGCTCAGTTGTTTTTTCAGCTCTCATACTCAAATTACAACAAATGTGGTTTATGATTTTTTTTACTAATGTAATACATAAATGGTAGGTTATGTGTATACTGGTGAAAACCATGTTTTTTATTTTTTTTATTTACAATTTAAACAAGCATTGCCAGTTGGGTCACTAGAAAAAAAAGAAACACATCACATTGATTGGAGTGTTCAGCTAAAGTTTAGCTAAAGTTTAGTTTATTTATTGCAACATATAACATCACAAGGTGTTAGCATAAAGTATGGTTAAAATTTTACATGCGACCTCATAACTAAAAACTATTCACAAGACCTAAGGTTTGTTATATTACCTACACGTAGGTAATATAACTAGTTAGAACGATACTTAGTAGGTAATACACGTTAACTTAGTATTCATTAAGTGGTTTTGAAGCTAACTGTTCGTACCTGGCTAGCTATTATTGTTTTTGCTACTCCGAGAGTAAGTAGAGAGGATCGAAGCGAGCGGATTTAAATCGACTTGAATTAGCGAGAGCACGAAGTTTCTACAAGTTCGTGTGAGTTACAAGTTTACAAGTTTTTTTAAAGTCTTGTAAATTTCTTCTTCACACACCGTTTCTTCCTCTTTGTGATTAGTAGTAATATAGTAATTTGTGATTAGTAATGATTAGTAATTTTAATTAATAATTTTAATTTGAAGGAATTTTTAGTACTATTTTCTTTCTATCTAACTTCTTAAGGCGACTATACAGGTCAAACCTCCCTCTCGCTCGCACTATTCAACATTTTTGAAGATATAAAATCACTGAATGTTGGTATGCAAAATAGCAACCTTCACGGCCTAGAAAATAACAATACAAAGGTTCAGCAATAATATCATTTTCATTCTATCACGTTTTCTTAACAAAAAACTTGCACCAATGTGATAAATTTTGGTCCTAATTTTTTGGTAGGAAAACGTGTTGAGTTTAACATGATATTCTTACTGAACCTATGTATTGTTATTTTCTAGGCCGTGAAAGTTTGCTATTTTCCATAACTACATTGTGATTTTATATCTTCAAAAATGTTGAATAGTGCGAGCGAGAGGGAGGTTTGACATGTATCGTCACCTTAAATGCATGAATTGTATTTTGTTAAGTCATAAAATAAACTGGCTTTTTATTTTTTATTATTTTATCGGTATGTATATCGAGGTATCGTTAGTGGAATATACAATACTTTAAAAAACTTGTAACTCACACGGACTTTGATTTCTTTACCGTTTCTGAGCTAAAAAAACTTACATGGACTTGTTACGCAGGGCCTCATGCTCAAAAACGGACGAAATAACTCATTTTGGAAATGACTTCTACATGACTATGACTAGCTTTTGTTCTAGTATGTACAACCATTAGGAGTTTAACGAGTTTTCGGCCGAGACATCAATTCCTTCATGAGATTTTGTTGATTATGGATGTTGTGTTCACCTGGAGTAGATTTTACGTGTCTTTTACTTTACCTACGTACGTATAATATGATTCTTATTCTGAATAACAACCAGTTTAGTGAAAGACGCAGAAGGTTGCGGGTGCGATTCCCGCCGCGGGACAAATGTTTGCATGCTCTACAGATATTTGTCTCGGGTCTGGGTGTTTTCTATGTATGATATGTATGATGTATGTATTTACAAAAAATATCTATATATGTAATATATTAATCATGTGGTTCCCATAATACAAGCTCTGCTTAGTTTGGGGCTACATGATACTGTGTGATAATGTCCAGTATTATTTATTTTATTTTATTTTTAAGAGATTTTCTCGCTGGTAGGACTAACGAATAATTCTCTTGATTCTGTTTTCCAATTAGGTATTATTTATTAATCGTATTAGGTATAACAGTTGTCATTAATTATTAAATAAATATTGAAGAAAATTAGTTTTCAAATTGATTCATTTTTAAAAATTTATTTTGAATATATTATGTTCATTTTAATTTATGACATTAAAGTTCTATTTTCGTCTACAAACGCGTTTCAGGTCTAAATGCGATATAAGTATTGGTAGGTAATTGGTAGGTTAATTTGAAAGAAAGAAAATGAATTTATTTGCAACATTAGACTTTCATTACAGAGTAATTATCACATTAGCAAGTGACTGAAGCGTACTTTACCTGAATAATCAACATAATTCATGAAACTTCATTAATTCATCATCATCATGCACAGCCCGACTTTATCCACTGCTGAATATAGGCCTCCCGAAGTTTGTGCCATCCACCACGGTCTTGTGCTAGTCGTATCCAAATTACTAAAAATAAATACCTATAGGTACTTAGTACTTTTTAACTAGATTGTCTCCGAATCGGAACCCCGTTATAGTTATATGTACACGCCGTGATCGATCTTTGCATTCTATGGATACAGTTAGTGTGGTGTGTCGTAGTGTGAACGCGGACATTTCTGATTCTGATTATGGAATGCGGGTAGTTGCGGCAACTGCTTGCGTTTCTCGGCGGTACTGCAGTCATCTCGTGGCCATGATGGTTGAAACACGATCGAAACGTCGAGAAAATAAAATAAATAAGGTAAAAGGCGAGGAAGACCCGTTAAACAATAATAACTATAGGTACTTATAGATTTTTTAAATTTACTATGGGCCAGCTCTTGACCTCGAGGCTTGCGTAGGCAAGGATGAGGTCGACGATGGGGTGAGCTCTCCCAGAAGATGCCTATTAACTGTCTTTTTAAAGCCGTTATTTCCGTAGTCCTAATTCTAACCGCGTCGCGGCTTGTCTCTCCGAATTAACGTTAGCGTAAACGTTCACCGCGAGTGTCGCCGTCATATTAATATTCATAGTAGATGCCTCTTGAAGAGAATATTCCACGCTAAGCGACGCGTTTTAATAAAAAGCTAAACTTAGAAATGCCTTTGATTTCATAAAGGGATATTATAAACAAAATTATAAATTTTCCTATCTAAAATCACACTTACTTCATTCAGTTTTTGTTACAAATGTATTCGGTTACAAATAAATGAATTTATTATAATTAATTATTAATTGCAGTACTTCAAAAATCTATCAAAAGATAAACAATACTTAAAGTATTGCCATTTATGTTTAATGATAAATATAACTTTGTGCAATGATTAAGTATATTTAAGTAGTGTTTATAAGTAAGGGGTTGAATTGTCAGATAAGCCACATATCTGTTGAATAAATCTGAAAGTAAAGCCACTGTTGGTTGATGATAAACAGTGACACTAAGCAATCCTAACTTTAAGCAATGGTAAAAATTAAGTAGCGTTTTTAGGTATGGGATTCAATTGTCAGATAGACACGTATGCGATGAATAAATTGGAATTTATTCATCGCATATGGTGGTCAAATGGTGACATTGATGCGTTCCATTTACAAACCAAATATATAGTGGTCCATTGACGATTAAAAATCAGTGCTTAGATATTTTATTGCATTTTTATAATAACGCTAAATGGATAAAGTTGATGTTGACTGTTCGTCGAGCAGGCGCATGGCACACCGCAGTTGTGTTATTCAGCACTAAAAGCGTTAAACGCTTCAGTTTTAGGCTCAGCCATGAACTTCTACGAGCTATTGTTGTTGATGATGATGATAATCCAACGACTTTTGTCTTTTTGATTTTAAAATCTAAGTCCAAGGATACATAGAGGGATAAATTAGGAATGTACCTGCTACATAGTGATCAAGTATCAAGTGACGATAATTTGTGGTTAGATGCTAGCTTCAAGAAATTGATGGATGGATAGTAAGGTACTAGTAGCGGCACGAAACTCTAACTCTCTCGCAGAAGTCAAAAGTAAGGGTATCATATGGAGGCTAAAGGCGAGAGAGAGCGAGAGACCCATGCGCAGAGGTTTCCTTCAGCGCTAGACTTGCGTGCCGATAGCTGTATAGCCACGTTGTAGCTTCATGCAGTAGATATCAACCTTATTTCTAAATACGATGAAACCAGACGTGTCAATTAATACCACAAATTCCTAACGTTAAATTAATTAAGACGGTACGTGTGTGTAATGTTGAGAAGCATTTGAGTTATTGATTATCAATTTTAATTGTTTGGCTAGAACTAAGTTGTCACGTCGGAAAAGTGATCTCCATCATGAGATTTTCTCGACCGTTTTCGAGCAATTAAAAAAGGAATGAATGAATTAATCCATTGAATAAATTCGATAAATAATTCGGTTAACGTTTTATTTTCAAATGATATAACAGATTCTGGCAAACGACGGTCGAAATATTGGGCCTTACTGAATTTAAGTTACGAAATGTTTTACATTAGGTCCACGATTATTAAATTTACAAAACTAATTAAAACTGATTTTGTCAACATAAAACAATCCTTCGAACCGGATTTGAACCAGTGACCTATGGATAACAACTTCACAACTACAGTCCACCGCTCTACCAACTGAGCTATCGAAGGCTTACTAACAACTGCTCCAATTTAGATTATATTCAAGAAAAGTAATAAAAAAACAAACAAATAAAAAGGATCCTTCGAACCGGATTTGAACCAGTGACCTATGGATAACAACTACACAACTACAGTCCACCGCTCTACCAACTGAGCTATCGAAGGCTTATATGCACTGATACAATTACGATTTGCAAGAAAAAGAGAATGTTTGTGACGACAAATGTTTTGGAATTAAATCACGTTCTGACGACCTCAATTAGTAAGACGTATTAGTGAAAGGGGAGTTTTTGACGTCTATGACCGCGATATGACTTACCAATAATATTATCAAAAATATTAAAAAAAACCTATTTAGTAATGTGGTCCGTCATTATGGCGGCGATTATTTTATTATATTTGGGAACCAGACAGAAAATTATAAAATTATAAACTAAATTTTATTAAAATAATATCGAATCCCTTAAATATTGTTTAATATAGCATACACGTCAAAATGAAATGGTGGAAATTACCAATGGTATTATTTTCTTTTAATTGGGAAACAGGCAGAAAAATATAAAATTATTAACTAAATTTAATTGAAATAATATCTAATACCTTAAATATTTTTGAATATAGCATTCACTTAAAAAATGAAATAGTCGATAGACAAAAAAAGTAAAAACAAATAAAAATTTAAAAAATCTATCAATGACTCTGAAAGCTATTTGAAAACTAAACAAAAGAAAAAAACCTTACGAAAAATGAAACCGATAAGTCAATATTTTGAATAACTAAATAGATTTGAAATAACTTATTCAGAAGGCATAGAATGTCGCTCATTTAAAAAAAACTTATGTAGTAATAAAAAAACTTCCGATACTTTCGTTTTAAAAGTGTAAGAGAGATGCAGTGCACATTCGAATAAACTGCCTCAAATCGAGGGCAATATGTCACTTCACAATGTCAACTTATCGATTTTTATTTGTCTTACCTATTTAGAAATAAGAAAAACATAATTAGTAATTTAAAAATTATGATATGGGTTTGAATTTTCTGCGTAAGTTTTTTTCTATCGAACAAAAAATCCGACATTTTCCGCTCAAATTGACAATTTAAATTAAAAAACCAAATCAAATTGCATAAAAGAATTTATAAAATA
Source organism: Horisme vitalbata (assembly GCA_951804965.1). NCBI lineage: Eukaryota > Metazoa > Arthropoda > Insecta > Lepidoptera > Geometridae > Horisme > Horisme vitalbata. The sequence goes on along the minus strand of OX638098.1, from coordinate 3,646,307 downwards.
GAAAGCATTACGTAGAAATAAAAAGGATCCTTCGAACCGGATTTGAACCAGTGACCTATGGATAACAACTTCACAACTACAGTCCACCGCTCTACCAACTGAGCTATCGAAGGCTTACTAACAACTGCTCCAATTAAGATTACATTAAAGAATAGGTTTCTAATTTAAAAAAAAACCATAAAAAGGATCCTTCGAACCGGATTTGAACCAGTGACCTATGGATAACAACTTCACAACTACAGTCCACCGCTCTACCAACTGAGCTATCGAAGGCTTGCTAACAACTGTTCCAATTAAGATTACATTAAAGAATAGGATTCTAATTAAAAAAAAAACCATAAAAAGGATCCTTCGAACCGGATTTGAACCAGTGACCTATGGATAACAACTTCACAACTACAGTCCACCGCTCTACCAACTGAGCTATCGAAGGCTTGTCTGAGATTCGAAAAAATCCACACACATTCGTTGCAAAGTGAAAGGTCTTCGAGTATTGCAGAATCCGTAATGATAGCCGCTAGCACGTAGATTGTGTTGTAATCGATCTGTTCTGATAACCACATGATGAACTAATACACTGACCTAGACATGAGGTCTGAATGCACCGTGTGATAACGTGGGTCAAAATGGTCAATTATTATAAAAAAACATGTATGTAAAAATAATAATAGCCAACTTATGCGCTAACACAGTTTTTGCAAGTTTTATTTTTGCATGTGGGATTTTTCGATTAAAATAAGGGAGCTCGGATAAAAACTGAGTCAACGAACCAACTGTTTATTTCGCCACTCGCACTAGGTACAAAATAATAACGGAGACACCACACAATTCAAAGTCTATTGACGACCTCTGTGGCGTAGAGAAGGTCTAAGGCCTGCCTGAATGCAGAAGGTTTCGGGTTTGTTTTCTGCACTGGGACAAATTTTTGACAAACAGTTTGACTGGAAGAAAACTCTTAAAGGATTAAGCTCGCCTCTGTACATATTTTGTGTCATACTCTTTGTTTGTATTATTTCCGTGTACAATAAAGAATTACAGAAAAAATTATCTCCGATCTGGATGTATACTATGTATGATTATGTATTCACAAAAAAATGCATATAAGTAAAACATTAGTATATCAGTCGTGTGGTTCCTATATTATACGCTAGCTATAATAGCTCCGCTTAGTTTGGGCCTTCGTGATGCTGTGTGATACTCTCCAGCATTATTTAAAAAAAAACCTCTGTTAAATATGGCTGATATTTCGGAGAGGTCAAGCTGTCGTTCTACATTCCCGATCTAAGTAAATAAAATATAGCTTATGTTTTAGTTGAAAACTATACTAATTTATACTTACCGTCCAATTCACAATAGTTCTAAAAACCTCAGGTAGCTATAATGGCGTTAAAATAACGTGTGACCTCTTTTTATGTACATTTAAATGACAGGTACAATCTTACTTAATTTAACTATAACTAAGCGGGTAAGTCTTATGAAAAATGTTGTACTTTTTGACATTTGTCATTACAGTAATATCGTGGAGTTTAACTGTAGAGATCAGGGGCCTGATTTTGACGATTCGATATATTTGATTTTATTATATATATATCGCGAGAACTGTCAAATTTCATACAGTTTTGACAGTTTCGGCGATATATATCTAATAGAATTAAATATATTGAATCTTATAATTTATCTAAATCTATATTATACCTTATACTTTATATACTATTATACTTTATACTGTCAAAACTGTATGAATCAGGTCCCTGGATTAAACGTTTGTAATAAGCTCTTTTACAATAGTAAAAGAGTAGTAGTAGTAGTTATTTGTACATTTACTCATTGTAAAGGTACAACGGAAAATAATTTCAATTAATTGAAATTAACATGTTCAGCTGCATCTTTTACAAACATACAACTTTTTATAGTAGGATAGGATTAATTACTTTTCATGTTCGTTGCATCACTATTCTATTTGAAGATTTATATCAGCTCCGGTGTATGTTCACTTTCAATTAGTATCTTCCTCGTACCGGTAACTAAACTGCAGCTATAGTGCATCCATATGCTTCAGATCTCATGACTCACGAGTCACGACACATGTGTCATGACATGAATGCATCTTAAAAATGATGAAAATATAATTCATCTATTGATTGTTTGTCTTGTGGTTGTCTGGAATACCGCATACGATAGCGATAAGACCGCCCATGATATCTTTTATTTTGTAAGATTTAGTTTGATGTTTCTAAAATCAAGGTGCATTTTTATTAATTCATTCAATCATTATATTTTATATTATCTCTGAATTTGCAATTCCAGTCTTCAATAACGAACAGTTATTTAAATGAAGAACATGTGACTTCATGTAATGAATTTATCCGTCGGGTACTTTATTACGGATTTATCTAAGCTTATGTTTACTATAAAACGTACCTACTACACCTAGTTCACCGTTTAGTTTATTTTTACGTTTATTGCATTATCATTACTTATTTTTGCATTGGCTCTAGCAACATTCATTGCTTGTCGACATCATGAGATATGATTCACTCTATATCTCATATCAGTAACGTCACAGCCCTAGCAATTACAAGAGCGGCTTAACCCCCCAGAGTTTCCTAGGTTTCTCATGCACCGATGTCGAATCTCGAATTCTCCATAATATTATCATATTAATTGAGTATTCGGCTTCGTAAAGCCGCTTTATACTGAGACATGAGAGTGCAGCGTGGGTGTTAAGGTGCAAATGGTTGATTCAGATTTAAGTTTATCATTGCAATTCCAAGGCAGACTAGTCTGTGTTAGTTCTGTACTTATTTCTAATTCCTATTATCATCAGCATTGTCCAGTGCCAGATAACAACCAGTCTTGTTCAAAAAGAGTTTCAAAGCAAAAGAACATGAAGCTTGCTACGTGATGTATTTTTCATAAATGGAGGTACCCAATCCTATCTTACTTCCAACTTCCTACTGAAATTATATTAAATAACTAAGATAAGAAGTAAAATTCAGCAATAAATATTTGTTTATTTTGTACAAAAATATATAAAGTACTTTTTCAATAGTTTAAAGGCTTACGTTTGACCGCCATCTCACCTTCTATTGGGTTGTTAATTTTGTTTGTTTAGGTGCAGTCTTTTACAATTTTCTACAATAGATTTTAATGAATGAACTACAACTTGAAATATGTAATCATAGGTTTTAGTGTACACAATCTGTTTGTAAGTCATCATAGTACAACCCTAGTTATATTGACGACCAGGGACCTGATTCTGACGATGCGATTTATTTGAATCTATTAAATCTATTAATTCTCTAGAATCTATTAATTCTCGCGATATATATATATATATATCGCGAGATCTGTCAATTTTCATACAGTCTTGACAGTTACCGCGATATATATCTAATAGAATCAAATATATCGAATCGTCAGAATCAGGCCCCTGGTGAGTGGCGCAATAGGTGCCTGCCTGAGACGCTGAAGATTGCGAGTTCGATTCCCACTACGAGACAAATGATTGTTCGATATGCAAATATTTGTCTCGGGTCTGGGTGTTTTCTTTACAGGGTGGAGCAAAATTTTACCTCATTGAGGGCAGCAATTTTTATAGTTAGAAGGCTTTGTTCTGAGAAATCTATAGGTGTATTAAGAAGAGTGTGAAACCTATACTTTTCTATGAAAAAAACTTTCTAACTACTTACAAAAGAAAAGGTAGCTGCCCTCAATAAGGTATTTTTTTATATATTAAGTAAATTAATAAAAAAAAAATAATTAAGCCAAGCGGTTCCCAAAATAAAACCTCTGCTTAGTTTGGAGCTAGACGATGTTGCGCGATTCCAGTTCCAAATATAAAATAGTGATAATATTTTGACAAATCCGTTCTCCATTCATTCAGAATATTGAAAATTCTATCTGCAGTCTTACAGGAAAATAGAACTTCTATTTAAACATCATGAAATTATGATGACGTCAAAACACGTCCCAACTTCAACAATACGAGGCTTTGTGTAAGCAGACAGCTCCTAACTTATGCGACAGTTTCCAACAATAATAGCAGTGGGAACGAAACTATTTAGTGAAGTTTGCACGTCAATAGAGGGCGCCACATAGCGGGGAATAATTCATTTAGGGGAATTCATTCGGGAAACTTCTACCGCTCGAAGGTGTCTGATTTTATGATAGATGCTCACGGCACTACCGGAAATCAAATAAGTACTTATTTAGCAATATTAATTTATATAGAAAATAATAACATGTTGGCCTTTTGAAAGAGCAGTTAAGATTTTTTTACCTGTTACGGTTTTCATGGTAACAAGCACATGGCCCACTTGAAGTAATTTTTTTAAACATAATTAAAATTAATGCCTTAACAATGAAAATGTAATGAAGATTGAGCTGAGGATAAGGCGCAATTACACGTTTTTTTTTTCAAATTATATCAACATAGCTCAGAGAATTAGCAAGCTGAAGTGGCAGTGGGCTGGTCATATCTGCCGAAGAACCGATAACCGTTGGGGTAAACGAGTTCTTGAGTGGAGACCGCGGCTCGTCAAACGTATTGTAGGACGCCCTCTAGCCATGTGGACTGACGATCTGCTAAAGGCAGCTGGTAGAAATTGGATGCGTCGAGCTGATACCAGAGCGTAATGGCGCTGATTAGGGGAGGCTTATGACTAGCAGTGGAGTGCAATAGGCTGATAATGATGATGATGGTGATGAATGAAATTACACGTTTTATTTTAAAATTTACTAACAACATCCCTGAAGAACCTGTCTTCCAAAGTTCTGCCTAACGAAAAATCGGGTCCTAACAAATAATTCTAGGCCAAATAATCTAGCTTGGACGTGGAAAGGCTCCACCTGGTGTCATTGTGTTTTAAACCGCCGCCGGCGAAAGGGGTGCGGTGACATTCACTTAATTACACAGATTATAACTTGACATTTTGTTGCCACCGGCTTTAAGTTGAATGATATGGATTACGTATACCCGTTTAGGACGAATGTGAATGTTTTGATTATAACGTCTGTTGTAGCTATTGTTAATTTGAAAAAAGAATACTTGTAAGTTGTACAGAGGGCGCATTATGGATATTTCAACCTTTTTTATCGCAAGGGATGGCCAATGAGAAAGCGTTGATAAAAAATAACGGTTTTCCATTGGTCAAAATTTAATGATACGTTTACGTTACGAATGGTTGAAATACTTTTGTGATTAGGATTACTATAGAGCTAATCTGATATTTGCAAAGTTTATCACTAAATGGTAATTCACATTTTCACAGGCTATGGAAGTGACATAAGAATCCATCTCAAACTTAATGTCGAAGTTTATGAATTTCTAAGTAGCTTTTGATACATATGTTTTATTGATACATTGCCATATATTATACATACATATATTCCAGGTAATATTTGCACACTATTTTTAGAAATTCACTTTGATAAATAAAACTCAGGATTTTGTCATTCTCTAAGAAACCAGTGCAGAAACGGGTCATATATACGGGTCGTATCCACGGAAGTGACAATTTTTGTAGTTAAAACTTCAATATAAAAAAAACTATGAATTAATTATATACTTTTTTGTTCTAGAATAATAGTATGTTATCTATATTTTATCAACACAAAGCATGATAACATTATTTAGCTGCTATATGTTAGAAAATCCATAGTCAAAGTGCTTTTTTTCAAAAATGAGAATGACCCATAAAGCGTTTTATACGCATTTAAATGCCTCGCATTGCTAAAAATTTGAACAGCAATTGTAATTATTATGCCTGTTAATATTTTTAATGTTTCTTAGGTTCTGCCTCATTGGCTTGTTTCTAGACTTGCACGGATTTTATTTTATTTCACTTCAACGAGTTATTAAGCTCTCAATTATTAGTATCCTGGGAATAATAATTATTCCCAGGACTATGAAAATGTTACAGTCAACATAATAAAGGTTTAGTACATCACTCGCCTGATTAAATTTTATCAACATGATCAAGTCTTCACTCGCCTACGATTAAATTCATATAGTTTATTTCCACAAAACGGCACATAAGTATACTTCAACACAAAGTAATAAGCTTGTTGCGCCCACGCGCACACCGCAAGCTCCTTGGCTTGCCCGCACGTCCAAGGCGACAACTCGCCATTTTTCCAAATTGCAAGGATGATTTTAAGTTGGGGTCTATCGACTTCCTTACTGACTGATTGGGACCAGTCTCATTAGTTGACCGTGACTTTGTAAATTACTCTCATAGTTACATACCGCTTTCAAAGAGTTTTTAAGCACTAAGGTCAAAGATGTAGGTATACGGATTGCAAGACTAAAGTGGAGATGGGCTTGGCCGGACATCTGGTCCGACGGGATTGCCAACGATGGACCAAAGCAGTTACCGAATGGTGGCCAAGAGCTGTGCGGCGTCCTCGAGGCAGACACCCCCAGCCCCCTGCCCGATGGCCGGAGGATATTGGGAAGGCAGTATGAGAGCAGTGGATGCGGCTGGCACAAGATCGTCAGCAGTGGTGTGGTTGTTACCGGCTGAATAGATATGTAGATAGATAGAAGAGATTTAGCTCAAGGCGTTCTTGTTGAGAATATTATATCGTTGACCAATGACCATCTCTTCTTTAAATTGATGCTAGTATATATTGTTACTATAATATCTTTGCAATCCTCGGTTGAACCAAACAAACTTGTTTTTTTTTAACCGACTTCAAAAAGTCTGGGTCTGGGTGTTTTCTATGTATGATATGTATGTATTTACAAAAAATATATATATATATGTAATATATCAATCATGTGGTTCCCATAACACAAGCTCTGCTTAGTTTGGGGCTACATGATGCTGTGTGATAGTGTCCAGCATTATTTATTTATTTATTTATTTATTTAAAGGAGAATGTTATCAATTCGTCGGAACCTTTTTTATCGACTTTTTAAATGTATTTTCACCGATATCTCCTTCAATTGTAAGCCGATTAACAAAATTATTTTTTTGGTTAACAGAGTATACTTCACAGATGGTCCCATATAAATTTGATTATTGAAGGATTGGTACTTTTCCCGTGTAAAACTTAAAAAACCTCATCCTCACTCGTAACTTTCGCCCTATGATCACCAATATCTCCGTCAATTGTGAACCGATATTCAAAATTCTTTAGGGCAAGAAGTAAGAAGTGTTTTATTCAAGTCGGTTAATTTTTTTATAAAAAGTTTAAACTTGTTAAAGAAACTAAAATTATGAAACACATTTGCTAAGTTATTACTGATGTAACTGTCACAACCATTATTAATCAAAGTCAGAATAAAGAGCTCATTCATTGTGCTTTTTAATTAAACCATCGCATCGTAAGTGTGTTCACATATGCACGTCATTATCGTTTGTCGAAGCGATATTTGGTGCAAATCTATGAACATTCTATCGTAGGCGTAACGGAAATTTTTGGCGTTATTTTAAATCTATCCTTTCTCATTGGCCAAAATTTTATGAATTACGAAGCTTTTAATCAGTGCGTCCTACCCGCCATGACATACGGAGCCAAAACGTGGACACTCACAGTACGGCTAGTCCAGCAGCTTCAGCGAGCTATGAATCGATTCTATCCGAAATAGAACTAAAGTTGTTGACATAACTCAGAGATTTCGTAAGCTGAAGTGGCAGTGGGCTGGCCATATCTGCTGAAGAAGCAATAACCGTTGGGGTAAATGAGTTTTTGAGTGGAGACTGCGGCTCCGCAAACGTAGTGTAGGACGTCACCCGTCAGGTGGAGTCACGATCTGCGAAGGCTGGTAGAAGCTGGATGCGTCGAGCTCAGGATAGAACGCGATGGTGCTAATTAGGGGAGGCCTATGTCCTGTGCTATATGCCGATGTGACAGTGCTACAGGCCGACGATATTGATGATGATGTTACGAATACTTGTCGCTAGTATTCGTGATCGACCCTCTGTTTCACGATAGTAACGTTGATATGTAAACACAGCACCAATGATCATTTTTCATCCGTAATTGCCGCTTAGCATTTTAGTTAATGACCATTATAGATGTAGGATTTCAATGAGGTTGGATTAAATTGTAGGGTGTGTCTGTAAAAATATTTACATAACTTTTGTTATGAGTGAAGCTTTTATTAATGTTGACCGCGGTTCTGGCAAACAAAATAGATTCCTAGGGAAACGGGACGGGTGACGGGATCAGAAAAAATAATAAATAAAAAAATAATCATAATAATGATTTTGTAACTGAACTGCAAGAGTCGTCATTTGGTTCTAGGCATATTCGCAATAAAATATTTGCTTGTGACTGTACTGAATCAAGATCTGTTTTCAAAAATAAAAAAGCGGGGCGAAACGGGAATCAAAGTCGCATTTATTTTGTAAATCCCACTTGGGCCCGTCGAACCATGGATTTTGCGGGCCGAACCGGGAATAACTCGACCAAGGGATGGGCAGCAGTAGACATGCACTGATTTAGTACTAACCTACCTGCTAAAAGTTTTGTGAATTTAATTGAATCCTTTTTATTATCCATCCAGTCAGTGAGACACAAGTCAGCCATCGCTACACTATTTTTAACAGACTTTAAAGGTGAATTAGTTTTTTTTCTCAAGGCTTATTCATCAAGTCAAGATAATTTATACAGCGTCAAGTGGTATCTTTTTCATCACTAATCTGGACCCTGTAGTGCCTAGGACATGGTTATCTCAAGAAACAGCCAACAGGCCATTTTAGGATTCATCATTATTCATAGGTAATTATTATCATCATCATCAGTCTATAGCAGTCCACAGCTGGATGAAGATTTCCCCTAAAGGTATGTCCAAATATAGAAAGAAGAAAGAAAGAAAAGTTTTTATTTAGCACAGCACAACAACAATACACAGAAGAAACTTTAGGACATATTATGTAAGAAGGCGACATCGAGTTAAATAGGTAGCACAACAAAAAAAAAAAACAAAATAGAAAAGTAACATAGATTAGGAGTAGGATTCCTTTAGGAGTAAGATTGAGTTGAAATAAAATTAAAGTAAATAACCTAAGTAGGTACCTACGTAATGATAATGATTGTGTAACATGCAAGTAGAAGTTTGTTGCGCTAATTAGTCTCATCCGTGTACTCGTTGTGTGGGCTAAACAGGTCCTATTTCAGCAATATAGCGCGACAATCGTTCATTTTTTTAATTAGGTTTAACACTTGGACTGCGTACCTCACTCCGAACTTCAGCATTTAAGCCGTCAGGTATTTGGTGATGAATATTCCCTTTTTCATATTATCACGGTTGTAGCTATTACCATTGTATCTATGCAAAAACTAGCTGTGTTTTGGCAGATAGGATAAAATTGTACGAAACAATCGTAAAAACAATGGCGGCTGCTGATTCTCTATTTCTCCATACATGAATATTCCTATTTGGCATTCCCTTCGCAACAGCGGTACCTAAACACCAGCTATGAACACAGGGTACTGAGATACAGTACATCAACTGAGGATTATATTTTTCAAACGCTTCTATTCATAAAACAAATGAGTATTTTTTCACTTACAGAAAAAAAAACTGTTTACTTTCCAGTGGCAATAAAATATTTTTATTTACAAAAAATGTATCTATGTAGTATATTAGTCATGTGGTTTCCATAATACAGACTCTGCTTAGTTTGGGGCTGCATGATGATGTGTTATAGTGTCCAGCATTATTTATTTAATTTATTTATCGGGGCTTCACTTATGGAACATATTGTTTCAATAATATTTCTTTAGTAATAATTGAGTGTTGCAGTTAAAATAAATAAATAAAAATAAAATAAACATTTATTTTATTTTATTTTTAATGACGTTTCAAAGTGTACTATACAGTTCCTACTGAATAAATAAATTTTGAGTTGAGTTTGAGTAGCTAGACCTATATCATGATTTTGCTGTTAATAACAAAAAGTAGTCAAAAACTCCACGTTTCATCCGAACCCGTACAGCCTTTACGGATTTGAGTGGGATGAAACATGCTAGCACACACTCATTAGCACACTCAAACTTTCGCATTTATAATATTAGTGTCATTTGTACTGCCTTTTTCTAATCGAATCCACACCTCTATATTATTACAGACTGTACTTAGATACAAGTGAAAACTTAGTTAGAGCGAGGAGAGCGAGTTTTTTTTCTTTTTTAGTATATAATCCAACTTTTAAAACTGTTTTTTTTTTTAAATTACCTCTCGCGTCTTAGCCGATTATTCACTGCATCGCCACAGCTGTCGACTTTCAACATTTTGGCACAGTAACTGGTCTGACCTACTGCTTATAATTCTACTGCAATAAAACTAAGCACACAATCCACAGAGCAATAAAACGGGATATCGCGTAAAGTTACTCAACAATAATACGGTTAGTAAGAGTTGAGTGTGACGTCACTCAGCTTTCATATCACGAGCCTAAACCCCGCTTAGATAGCGCCTCGCTCTGCGCCAATAGTGATGTGCACAGTTTTGTCTGGTATCGATCTTTTAAACATTAAGGTATATATGGAAAACCTATTTAGCGATAAAGGTTAATGAAATAATCGCCTTACCATTGCCGTATGCCATGTCTTACCGCTGGATGACAAACAGCGACCGGGCTAACTTGTAACAATGGTTAACTTTGAAAAGCGTCAGGTTCATTTATCATCCCTAAAAATTGGTTGGTAAAAATCTTTTTCTTATCATTTCAAATAATCAATCATTTATTTATTTGCTTAAAGACAGAGAGTATAGGGATAATTATATTTTAGAGCTGTCAAATTCAGCTTAGCTTGCTGAATCGGTGTTAAGTTAGTTGGCCTTGAACGCGTCAAAATAACTGGGATTCTCTTTCTTCGGATAAGTGAGTGACCTACTTTCAAGGCTCTCTTTTAGGCCACCTGGTAATATTGGTTACTTAGGTAAGCACTTACTCAAAAATTTTTAAGTAAAATGTAGTTTAGTTTAAATGTAGAGCGCTGACCGAGTGGTGGCCGAGAGTTGGTTACAGAAATAGGGGATGTCCTCCAGCGAGATGGGTATTAGAAAGAGTCTGCGGCACCTGGTTAAGAATAGCGCAGGATCGAGGCAAGTGGCATAATCAAAGGAAGGCTTTGCCAGTAGTGGTTGAAATTATGATGATGATGATGAAAATGTAGTTTAAATCAGATTATCGACAAAAAACAGCCATGAATCTACCCCATGGTAGAGCATTACTGTATTTTTGTCGATAAAGGATAGAAATGGCTACACCCTCTCTTAATATCTCCAGAATAGGTAAGTATGTACCCAAAAAAAATCGGTAAAAAAAGGTTTAAATTTTTATCGACAAAAACAGAGACATGACTCTACCCCATCCCTACCCTCTCTTAAGGTATCCAGAACAACAGCCACCTGACACCATCATGCTATTATAATATTCGGTGCCTACCCTGATGGGATCTTGACGACGTAGACCCGGTGAATACCAAAGTACATGTTGTTTAAGCTTTTTTGGGTTTGATTTTCTTCGATATTTTATTACATTTGCTTTATTGCAAGGGTTATTGTGTAGTAAGCTTATGGGTATTGCTTGTTTTGTTAGATGAGAAAAAAATATCGAGAGTTGTGTTGTATGTTTTTTATGATATTATATTCAATCCAAGATATTATTATATTATGTCAACCATTTTTTTGTGTTTAGATAACGAAGCGAAAACAAAAGTGTCTAATGGCCAAAGTTAAAAATAAATATTTATAAAAAAAAAAAAATATATATATATTTATTCAAGACGTGGTGGCCTAGTGGGATTTACCCTGACTTAAGATCTGGAGGTCGTGGGTTCAAATATGAACCATGCACCAATGGATTTTATGTTTCGAAAAAATTATGTGTACCACGAGCTCGAAACGGTGTAGGAAAACATCATGAGGAAACCGGCATGCCCTCGAACTAAAAAAGTTCGAAATGTATGTGCTAGGTTAGTGTTCCAATAAAAAGCGGCGATGGGCTTGCAACCTGTCACGTGGAATGTTAGCTGCTTGCAAAAAGTGGGCATGTATCGAACGTAATGTTTGGACTTGCCTCTAACTATCCCCGTTATGGTATCCTCAATGGATTTGCGTAGTGAGCAATATCCATAATGGGGAAAAAGTCGTGAAGATGTTTGTTTCGTTTTTGATTTTTAGTTTTTTATAAAAAAAAAATTTGGTATTTGATTTTCTTAAAGTGCCTACTCGCTCGATGTGTTTATTTCTGTCATCTATTCTGCCATGTATACTTGTAGTAACAATTATCATACCTACTCGAATCTGTGAACTGTTTTTCTTTCAACGGTGTATACTATGTTGATGACTTTTTTTAAATCAATTAATAAATGAATTCGTTTGTTTCGCAATTTCTGATAGATCCTATTAGTTATTAGGTAGTACATTATTACGTATTCACCTAGTTAGAGGTATTTATTTTGTGTCACGTAGTCTAAAAACCTCACGCGAATTCTGCGTTTGATACGTTTGCCACGCATTCACATTTTATTGTTAGGGTTCGAAATTCGAATCCTATAGCGGGTTTTTTAAAATTGCATTTTTATATTTGGAACGCGACCCGCCATGTTGCGTGACAAATACGCGCGCCACCGCCATGAATGACAATTGAAGAGATGTTTTTATAAAGAAGGCGCCGATTTTTCGTTTTTATTCGAAAGAAATTGCGCCCATAAAAACAGCGTTGAAATGATGAGTGTCATTTTTCATCGCTGTCTGTACGCCGCTTTATGGGGTGTTTGTGTTTGAATGACGGATTGATGTTTTGGAAAAAATGAGATTTTATTTCATCTATTGTCGCTACTTACGGTAGATAAAAAAAAATCTATTTAAAAATTAATTTTATTTTGGACCTGAAAAAAACAATGCTTTTCATTTGTTTGTAATTTTAGAAGTATGATTTGTTGCTTACCCAACACCAAAAACTAAAGCAGCTAAAAGTTTTCAAGAGCACGAAAAAGTTTGGTTTTATTAATAGGATATAAACAAAAATCACCATTTACTTGCTCAATGAGTTTAATTCTAATTCACTGGGTACCTATTTATTTTGTAATATTTTTCAAAAAAGTCATAATCATTTACTAATTCATTACAAGAAAAGAGAAATAAAACAGTAATGTAGGTACAGTCGCCGTTCTTATCGCTTAAAGCGATTTCTTCCAGACAACCTAAGAATGGAAAAATATAAATAAAAGAATTGAGTGGCGGTGCTTATACTTAAGTACTTACTAAGTACTTAGTGCTTTTATAATCATAAATTATCATCCTGTTACCTCATCATCATCATCATCATCATCATCCACAGCCCGATTTCACCCACTGCTGGGTTCCCTCCCTTAACTTGTGCCATCCACCACGATCCTGCGCTAGTCTAACCCACGGCCCTAGTACCGAATAATTAAAATAGGTGTTATACTGTTTTTTTTATTTTTTTTAAATCACACAGCATCATGTAGCCCCAAACTAAGCAGAGCTTGTATTATGGGAACCACATGATTGATATACTACACATATAATTTTTTTTTGTAAATACATACATATCATTCATAGAAAACACCCAGACCCGAGACAAATATCTACAGAACTTGCAAACATTTGTCCCGCAGCGGGAATCGAACCCGCAACCTTCTGCGTCTCAGGCGGACCTTCGCCCACTGCGCCACATAGGCCGTCAAATAAGAGAGAGTCAAGAGGCTTTAATAAATCTGTAAGGTTATTTTGCAATTTTGAATTACAACTTGGCCATCTTATACTCATGATGTACAATCCATACTACCTTACCTTGTTTAAAAATATTTTGCAATAAAACTTGGTAATATTAATTATATTATCTTTGTGTCTAGTTGCGGATATTGGGAGTAGAGTCGGGTAATTTGATGGCATCCTAGGAATGCTCACATGGCCGAGGTTCTATTATGTACTGGCGGAAGCAAAAGGGGTTAAGTTTTTTCTTTATGGTAAAATATTTTACATAAAAAAGGTAACATTATAAATGCCAAAGTTCGAAATAGTAACGTTAAGCTCCTTTTTGATGATCTAGTGGACAATTTAAATTTATCAGTAGATAGTATTTTAATGGAGGTTTTAAGTGGGTAGTTGAGCATGTTCTACCTTGATTGAATGACTGAAAGGGCTCATAATCGTAAATGACAATGTATACAAATAAAATAATGAGTTTAGGTTTAAAAATGACAGAGTTTATATTAATACAATTTCTAATAAAACGAATATAAATTGAAAAGTTTATTTAGCTACACATCTATAGCACGACTGTACGTCGTGCGTCCGCAACCTCAGTGGATACATTTGATTAACCTGACTAGACAAGCTCCATTGATTTACTGGCTGGAGTGGTTGGTATTTACTTTAATCCACCAGAATCCACTTAATGAAACAGATAATATACGGCTGGTCTAGCCGTGATTAGAATTTAGTGTACACAGCCTAATTCAAATGAATATTGACTTGAATGTGTAGCAAGTGTTTTATTTTATTTTAACCCCCTGAAATTAGTTTAATTCGTTCGGTGATCCAATCGAGCCTTATGAAAACTGTTAAGGTATTTATATTTTTCATGAAAGTAGGTATAATAAAGAGTTTATTTTTAGATCTATCTAGTAAAGTATATTAGGTACTAAAAACAGGTTTTAAATAACCTAATCATCTACAATAATAATGAGATACATAGGAACTATGCAATGATTTAAAATTCCACAGCAAAATACATTGACAAATCTATAATTCATACAAAAATAATACTATAATTGACTTATACAGCGTGTTTCTAAACATAATGTAATAATTTGCGCCAATTTTGCACTTCTGTGTCTAGTATCGATAAATCTCATAAAAGCTCTGCAAAATGTGATCATATAACTTTATAGTTTTTAACGCCAATATTGCCTTTATCGCACATGAGCAGAGTTAACGGCCAATCGACTCACGCTGGACATTAATCGCCCTTTAGCGGGGTATTATTCACGGACACGCGTTGCAACCATTCTACCACCCTGTACATCACTTTACACCTATCTCCCCTATCCGACAATTGAGCCAATGCTAATAGCAACCGTATTTTAAGATCACCAAGGCCTAGTTTAGCCTGAACTTAAAATGTCGGATATGACATTTAAAATCAACACAAATCGTTTAACTAATCCAACGCAATATATCCTCTATTTTCCGTTGAATAAAAATAATCTGTTTTTAAATTCACCGTTACGACCATTTGGTATTGACCATTTGCCCTGTAAGTTTAAAATGAGCTGTAAATTAACACGTTAAGGTTGGTTTTTCTGTGTAAATCGGAAATATTATGTTGATTACTATAGCTGGGCATTAAAGCTGGAGACAAACTGAGCCCGCGTACGCAACGACTCTTGATTTGATATAAAAAAAAACTATACATTAGAAACATAATAAAAGTAGAAATAAACTCAGTCCACGTACGCAACATTGGCAACGCGTTCTGAACGCTTATTTTTATAAGAAAAACTATGCAATAATTATTGTAAAAACAAAAAACCCGACGGCTAAAAATTAATGAACTGAAAAGAGAAAAATAAGTATCACAATATCTATGTATATTCAAATTAGACAAACTAAATACTTTATGATGCTGCAGGCGAGGACAAACAATACTTTGTTGCCTTCGGGCGAGAAAGATCTACCAAAACTACGTTTGTCCCCGCCTGCATTATCATGAAGTACCTATTAAGTTTGACTAATTTGAATGTACACAGATATTGTGATACTTGTTATTCTCTCTTCAGTTAATCAATTTTTAGCAGTTTTAGCAGTTTTTTGTTTTTATAATAATATTTTTTTCAGACTTTATTGTTTTATTTATTGACAATTTGTGTTAATACAGTAATACAAACGTGACATGATATAAATATTTTTGTAATGATCTTTTTACGATCTTTCATTTAAAACCCATATTGCTAGGGTAAGAAAAAAAAACAAACCCACCCCCTCCCCTTTTTTTTAATTAGCGGGCGCCATTTTGATACTTTATATAGCCTATGTCACTACCACAATTCTGATGAATACAACGATCCCTCAAGCAAAATCCGTGCAGCGGTTTGCGCTGTAGGGCGTGCCAAAGAAATGGACATACATCGTCACATACATACATACGCTCGAAAAACATTACCCTCCTTCTGGCGCAGTCGGGTAAAACGACAACGGCAACGCCATCACACATCTCCTATACCCATGCAACGTCGACTTGCGATGCCTAGATCGCCATCGTGGTGTGGAAAGGTAGAGGGAATGGTCGTACGCTATCGCGTGTGACCAGTGTATTTCTAAAACTTACGTTCGCTGACACGAATAGAACGTGTAAAGTGAAGTAATATTTAATACACGAAATACAAACATGTATTATTATGTCATTTACATAGATAACAATTTATTTTACCGTTGATATATCATCAGTCATCCAATGTCCGCAAAAATGGAAAATGCGACTCATTTTAAACTATACTAAATTGAAGTGTTATATTTGCATCCTGCTCATTATGTATTTTGTTCAACTAAATAAATAAAAAATATATACATATGCGTCGCATACATGAGACAATAGTGTACCCACCAATTCTGCCACTTTGCATCACATACTTTGCGTACGTGGGACCAGTTTGTCTATCGCTTTATTACAGTGTATCGACCACAGTTGAATAGAATATGTACCAGAAGTAGAGCACCTGAGAAATGACAACAGCGTTCGATGTCAATTTACGTTGCATTGCGTTCGTTGCGTACGTGGGACCAGTTTATCTCTCACTTTATTACAGTGTATAGGCCACAGTTGAATAGAATGTGTACTAGAAGTAGAGCACCTGAGAAATGACAACAGCGTTCGTTGTCAATTTACGTTGCATTGCATACGTTGCGTACGTGGGACCAGTTTGTTTATCGCTTTATTACAGTGCACATATTACAGGCCACAGTTGCAGTGGACTATTAATTATTTGTAAACATAACCGAGCCGTGAGCGCTCATAAATGGCCCGCGCAGACAGTTCATCCAATATTGATATCTGGTCAATAATGACTAATGGCTCGTGAATTACATCGGCATGATTAATTATTTCTATTATTATTAATACATCTACTAAAAAAATATAGGGTTTTCTCGACCAAAATAGTTTACCATATGTTTTGAATGAGGAGGTGGTGAAAAAAAAGCTAGGCTGCTGGAACGGTCCTTAATTCAAAGGTTCCCTGTTTTAAAGACTTTGCTTATCCTGGCAATTATAACATTTTGTTGTTCAAAGCATGAAGTAAGTCGGCTACGTTGACAAAGTTTTGGTATTTTCGTCCACTAAATAACTTTATAGTTTTTTTTATGCTAACTTGCTTTATCGCTTCGAACATACAAATCAATAAAGTGGTTAATGTAAATTTCATCATTTTTGAAGCGTAACCTACTTTATTTTTCTAGGATTGTCTCCTGGATTACCTTCACCTCACATAAGTACTAACTTTTTATTTTCTTTTGATTTTGTTTATTACGTTACAAACAGCGTAACACCTTAATTTTGTAGCTCTTAAACTATCATCGACAAGAAAAGGATATAAATACTTGGAGGTTAGTGAAAGGTTATAAGAATCGTCAATAATGTGCCCCAAGTAGTTTTTTTTGTAGTTAGCTACATATATTTTTCTTATAGCTAAGGTAAATTAGGTAACGAGCGCTCTGCTACCACTTAACAGACGGCCCTACTTTAAGAGTATGCTATCAGCGAGGCAGCTAGGTGATATCGCCCTATCCGCAATTTTTGACATTTTTTAATGTTATTTTACGAGCGCTCCACTACCACAACATAAGGAGTGACGACCCTAGGTACTAGAATAAACTATCCATATGTATAGTATCTTTACTCTCCGCGAGCGAAAGCGTTCACTCTACCAGCGTTCACGCTCAAGCCGCTATTTTTAACATTTACATAAAGTTACATTACAAGCGCTCCAATACCACAAAATAAGAAGCGACAGCCCTAGAGCTTTCAATGAAGCAGCTAGGTGGCTGATTTAAGCAGTTTTTGAACTGAAAGCTGCTCGGCTGAAAGGAAATCCTTTACGCGCTTCCAAATTTCAACAATTACAAAAGTTAACTTTAAGAGTGCTTGACTACCTCGAGATATGAAGTGACACTACAAGTTACACTACAAGCGCTCCACAACCACAATATTAGATGCGACATCTGTACTAGAGTAAGCTTTAAAAAAGGCCGTTGGGCTGAAACTTTCGGTGCAATTAGACTTCACTCACTACCCAGTATTTCAACATTGCATAAAGTTACACTACGAGCGCCACTACCACAAGATATGAAGTAACAGCCCTACTATAATAAGCTTTCAGCGAGGCAGCCAGGTGTTCACTCAGTTGTTCACTCTCCGTTGCGTGGAAGCTTCTGGTTCATTAGCCTTCACGTGCTTCTTCAATCATTATACAAGGTTAATTTACGAGCGCTCCACTACCACGAGATATGAAGTGACAGCCCTACTAGAGTAAACTATCAGCGAGGCAGCCAAGCGCGGTATCGCGGTATCTTCACGCTCCGTTGGGAGGAAGCGTTCACTCCATCAGCTTTCACGCACTCCCCGCTATTTTTAACGCAAAACTATTTTAGATTTACGATAAAGTAGTACAACCCTAGAAAACATTCAAATATGTCAGATTTTTTTTGTTTTATGAAGAGCGAAATCACAACTCTTCAGTAGTAGGTTCACCTAAACCGTTGAAAAAAATGAGCCTAAAAAATAAAAACAACTACATCCCAATCATCATCATCATCATCAGCCTATACCCCTTTAGCAGTCCACTGCTGGACATAGGCCTCCCCTAATGAGTGCCATTACGTCATGTCCTCAGCTCAACGCATCCAGCCTCTACCAGCAGTCTTTCGTAGATCGTCACTCCACCTGGCTAGAGGGCGTTCTACATGTTTGCCAAGCCGCGGTCTCCACTCAAGAACTCGTTTACCCCAACGGTTGTCGGTTCTTCGGCAGATATGGCCAGCCCACTGCCTCTTCAGCTTGCTAATTCTCTGAGCTATGTAAAACTTTAGTTGACATCCCAAAGTTTTATCTAAATTCGGTGTAGTATTTGTGACCAGGATTCACTTATCGGCTACTTTATATCCCAGTACCACGCGAGCGGAGCCGCGAGCCGGCTCCGCTCTCCGCTAGTAAACATATGGTTTTGAAATCATTGCATCTTCATCCAAAATTGCACGTAAAGCGTTGAGCGACTGAAATGGACTGTGCGTAAAAAAATACCCACACGTTTTCTAACGCAACAGTAACAATTAACTACGAACGTGAGTATCTAGTCAAACCTAACAAGGTTTTTTTAATTAAAAAAAATATTTTTGTGAATTAATGAATGTACATTTTATTGCGTGAAACATACAAAAGACACAATTACTTTTAAAAAATGGTAGGTACAATGGGCGCCCTTATCGCTGAAAGAGATTTCTCCAGTTTTGTATGTTTATAAATAAAACAAGACCGGTTAAGTGCGAGTTGACTCGCCCACCGCGGGTGACGTCAATGCGTGCGATACTAATTAGTAAGGTTTCTTCGTGATTAAAATGTGTATGTCCTATAGAAAAATAAAAACCGGTTTTAGAATAGGCAAATTAGGGCCTTTCAGATAACACCATATTTGACCGTGTAACTTGCTTTACTGCTTGACCACAGCTGTCATTACATTTATTGAGGTTTCTACGAAACCAAAATAAAATATAAAATATCGATATACTTCTATAATTTGTATAAATTTCAGGTTTCTCACTTTGCAAACTTCGGAGTTAAGGATTGGGCCTCCCCCTCCCCCTCAACCCTTAATGGTCATTATTTGAGAATGATATCAAAAAAATTAAAATGGATTTAATATTGTTCAAATCCAGCCTTTTCATTTGATACCCCACTCGACCTAGCTTTTATTTTTCAACCCCTCTATTTTGGTTAACATGATTGTATTAGTTTCAGATTTCTGGCTTTGCAAACTTCGGAGATTAGGGGGGTTATGGTCATTTTTTGCACAATTTTGATCATAATGAAAACCAAGCATCATATAAAAAAAACTGATTTACACTGGGCTAATTGACCCCTTTAATATGATATGCTACTCGCATCAGTTTGAAATTTTGACGCTTCTTATTTTGGACCTTTTGGGGATGAAAATAAAAACATATTTTTGCACAGGCAATCTTATTCAGTCAGTGCATTTTAAATCTATACCAAATTTTAAGTCTGTAGCTTATGTAGTTCCTGAAATAATCAGCTGTGACAGTCGGACGGACGGACGGACAAAGCGGCACCATAAGGGTTTGTTTGACCGGTTCGGTAACGTCACCCTAAAAACATAATTAAGTAAATGTTTCCAACGCTTACAAGCTTCAACTTAAAGCTAGCTTGATCTCCAAATTCCGCCACGCGCGTATTCTGAGCCAGTTTAAATCACATCTGTCGCAGACAAAACGAAACTCTACGGCCCTTGATTCCGAATGAATATTTATAAAGGGTGTCTAATCCGGTATTGTCACAATTTTCTCTCGCGAAGTTGTGAATGATGACGTCAAGACAATACGCAGCTCATAAGACGGGTTGGTAAGGGGTTGGAAAGTTTTGTTTTACGTTATCATCACTCAGAGCCAGATTTCCACTGGTTGATTTAATTTTGGCTGCATCATCATCATGGTAATTCATTGCAATCGTTATGTTACATTATCAGATCTTATCCTCTACATAGGTTTTCTTATATGAACCGCCGAGGTTTTCTAACATTTCATCATCATCATCAGTCCACTGCTAGACATTGGCCTCCCTAATGAGCGCCATTGCGCCCTGTACTGAGCTCGACGCATCCAGCTTCTACCAGCAGCCTTTCGCAGATCGTCACTCCACCTGGCTGGAGTAACTTTTACCACAGAGTAATTAATACCTGATATGTATAATATAGTTTACTAGCCGGCATGATTCAAGTTCGCATACATTTTTCGGTACCGTTATTGTAAAAACGTAAAATAAAGGTACTTTTATGATAAACGGTATACTTTTATTTTTGATATATCGTAAATATTACGTTTCACGCTTTCTGCCCCTGCTTCTATGTGTAAGAAAGTGATAATTTCGTCACTCCTGTACCAGCCCTGGAAAGCACAGTCTCGTATTAGCGAACAAAGGGCTCAAGTTGGCTGTTGTTGAGAGCTTACCAGCTGACGGCGGATCTCACCGTTTCAAACTTCACATTATTGTGGATATTTAAATTGGGTTTCATTTTAAGACGTGAAGATCAGCTTTTACTTGCCATAAGAATAACGAATAAAAAAAATTTGCAACAACATCAACACTGACGGATGCATTGGTAGATGGTACATAGAATCATAATAGTTATTATTAATAAATAAATAAATAAATAATGCGGGACGTAATCACACAGCATCACGTAGCCCCAAACTAAGCAGAGCTTGTTTTATGGGAACCACATGATTGATATAATACACATATATATTTTTTTTGGTAAATACATATATATCATACATAGAAAACACTCAGACCCCAGACAAATATCTACAGATCATGCAAACATTTGTCCCGCAGCGGGAATCGAACCCGCAACCTTCTGCGTCTCAGGCGGACCTTCGCCCACTGCGCCACAGAGGCCGTCAAAGTACCTACCGGCCGTAAGGTAAGGTACCTACATTTTATGTATTTGCTACAAAATAGACCCTTACTCCGCATTATGAGAGTTAATAGTACCTAAGTGGTTGCTTAAACAGGACATCCAATGAAAAAATATAATATAATGACTCGTATGCATACAAGTTTATGATTTGTTTTTGTTTATGCGATTTTTAGGGCGCTACGCAAAAGATACAACTAAACAAACTTAAAAATATAAAAAAAAACAACTTCAAAAATATTGATTGAAATACAATAACTACATAAAACTAAAAAATAATTGTATATTTTTTGTTTATACAACTCACCTTGTTTTCTACTCAACTACACAAAATTAATTAACAAACATAAAAAAACATATAACCGAATTGAGAACCTCCTCCATTTTTTTACGTCAGTTAAAAATTAAAATAAAAATTACTTCAAAATAATGATAGAATACATTAAAACTGCACTAATAGTAAAAAATAATTGCGTGTTTTACTCAATTTATTCTACACGGTACGATTAATGTGTTTACTACGTTGGTACATCTTTTTGGAACAAACACGCTCACTTTCACAATTAAAATATTAGTATGGATCATTCACTTGCAAGAATATTATCCATTGATTTCTATGGATTTGATTGTAAGGCCATGCAATAAAACCTCTGTAATGAATAGCCACGTAAATCAGGCAACACTTGCAGTTAAGGAGATATTGCACGTGCCGGTGTGTCTTAATTGCCATACTCATAAATAGCAGAAGTGTTGCTAGTTTATTGCGTTTTGCAGTCTATAAATAAAAGCCTTGAATTTAGACAAAACATTGGTACAGTCGGTCGCTATACAAAAAGAGATAGCCGCTATAACAACATATACTGAATACAGTATAAATTAAATATTTGAGTGGGGCTCCCAGACAACGGTATGGAACCCTTCGTGCGCGAGTCGGACTCGCACTTAGCTGATTTTTTATGTATACAACTATATATATATACAACCTGCCTATTCAGTTCACAGCTAGACTTAGGCCTCTCCTAGTAAAGAGGGATATTTTTATTTTTTTATTGTAGTTTATAGGCTTACGTTTGACTGCCATCCGCCATCTCACCTGTTGGTAAGTGAAGATGCGGTCGACGATGTAGCACGCTTGCCTAGAATGTACCTATTAACTCTACGCTTGAAGACCCCTAAGTCATAGCGATCGGGAAACACTGACGCCGGAAGAGCATTCCATTCCTTAGCTGTCCTAAGGAGAAAAGTTCCAGCAAAGCGCTTCGTGCGGGCAGGAGGAATGTCCACCGTGTACGGATGACGAAACTCCGTTTGTCTGGTCGTCCGATAATGAAATGGAGATGGGGGAATTAAATTGTGTAATTCCTGCCCATATCCCCACCCTGGGCATGCGGGTTGGCGATCTCAGGGCACAGGTTTTCGCGCCGCTAACTAGTATGCTCTAAAAATATTTTAGCTTCTTTATGATTTTTACAAGACTACTGGATCAACCTGATGTTTTGCTCATACCACGTAGTTCTGTAGGCATCTGTAGGCATAACAAGACTACTTTTTGTCCTGGTAGGTACCACTTGAGCAGAGCAGCAGGTGGAAGGTAGTTATTAGTAAGACACTAACCCTTAAATTTGACACATGGCCTAGTCTAATTAAGTATGTTGTAACGAAACAGGTCTCAGGAGAGTGTTCCGTCGTTCACAAATATAAGCAAACTTATTTGAATAAACTCAAAACTAAATACTTTTTGATTAGATAAGAATAATAAAAGAGGAAATAGAGAGTGACAGGAGAAGTCAAGGAAGAAAAAAGAAAATTTTCGGCAATTTATTGAGAGGATGTTTATGAGGCTTTTCAGAAAATAATCAGCATGAAAACCATGGAATGTTCAATTCAAAAACAAGGAATGATGAGAGCTGATGTTCTCCATGTCAATTGGCGAGTGTACACAATGATAATGAGCGGAAAATCTAGCTATAGATATGTGTAATCGTGAGTACTAGAATGTGGGATTCTTTTCCTCCTAAGGGATGGAAATGTAGGTGGGTTGAGCACAAATAGGTGCAGTAATGGACTGATGATAAAAGGCAGGTCCGGCGGGTTTAATTAATTTATTACAGCAAAAACTAGATCTGCGTTTCATAGTGAGACAGAAGGTCAACTAAGCGGGAGCCAGATGGAAAGAGTGGCTTTTACAAGCTGTGGATGAGGGAGCAGCGGAGTCTCCATCAATCCAAGCATTCAATGCTATACTATGTGAGATAAAATTATTATAATTGTTCACTTCCTGTTAAAGATATGGTCTGAACATGGACTGCTACTGTTGGGTGAGTTGCCAATATTTATCTTTAATGTTTTATGGTACTATAAAACTCTGAATCACAAGATTTGTGAAATAGATACAATTTACTACCTACTAGCAATGGATTATGGAACTACATAAAACTAAGCCTTATCTCATATGGAGGTGAGTATAAGTTTGTTTGTTTGTTATGTTTTCACACTATGAATGTTCAACCAATTATCATAGCATTTACATTGTCTGAGAAACGAAAGACATGAAGTACCTACTTTGATCCAGAGGAGGATTATTGTTCCTACGGGATAACAAAATAACTTTCTACAGTGAAACAGCGGGTAAAAGCTAGTTATCTAAAATATAAATTCAATATAAGATACCCATTCTTAACCGTGGTACGGTTGTCCAAAGTAATGATTCTTCGGGAGAATGAGCTGTTCAGTTCTATGATTCTTTATAAAACTGTCTAAGAAATGAGATTCTTTATATTCACATTAAACATTGTACCTAAGAGGTAACTGCTGATATATTTGATTAAGCTACTGAAGCTATTGAACCCTATATGACTAGTATGAGCATATAGGGGGGTTTTACAATGTGTAAGGCATGATGTGGTCACCCATAATTACGGGAACACTAGTCTAAGGTTTAAGGTTTATCATTTATTCTCAAAAAGACAAGATTTAGTCACTTACATGAGAAAAGATTTCATAAAAAAAAGCAGGTTAGTCGTTCAATAAAGAGTTTAAACATTGTTTAGTACTCATTTCAGTTGTCTAAGAGAAAAATCTTGAACAATATGTTTAGCCAGTTTACTTTTGAATGCGTTAAATGAGTTTACATTTTTTATTTCTATAAGAATAATAGCTACTATTATTGTTTGTTTGTTTTTTTGAAAAAAAAAAACTATTTTATTTTCAATTAAGAATACTAAAACACAACAGCCGTAAAGTTGAATTAATTCATTGTTAACTTCACAATAAAACTGTTGACACTGCATTTTGCACGCATCGCCCCGTAAAACATTTACTTCTTTTTAATGGCGATATTTTATAAACCGGAAAAGGATTTGCAGTTTATTTCGTTGCATTATTTCCGTTTCCATGTTTACTGCTGTTTTATTACGTGTCGCTTTTGATACTGTGTCATTCGAAATAAAACAAATGCATTAATATAAATGGGGTGTACGGGGTTCCAACCCCCATCTTTGGAACCCAAGCTAACCTCACCTGCACGTGGTGCACCCTGCTAAATAACGAACGGGGCTCAGGCGACCGGCTGATTGCGGCATAGCACAGTCTACATCGACACAGCTAAATCCCCTGGCCACCGACGGGCAGCAGAGTCGGTGGTGCGAGAAGCTGTGCCCTGCGATCCCCAAGCATACCCAGCATACGCATGCCCAGCGTGGGGATTATGGGCATATCCCCCTATATTAGGGGAGGCCTATGTCCAGCAGTGGACTGATATAGGCTGGTGTGGTGGCATTAATATAAGTTGGTAGTTAGTAAAAAGGTTAGTTCCACAGATTTCTATTGAAGATCCCCGTAAATGATGATCAGTGGAGTTTTTGTCCACAGATCTCCATAATAATAAGTTTTTCTTATAATTGTGATTAATAGGTTAGATGCCTGAAAAATTCTAATTAGTCCGTCATTTACATTATTAAAAAATATTTGACGTTGTACGTATGTTTTCTTTTGTCAATAAAAATAAAAATGACAAAGATATAGTGCGTTGAAGTTCCGCGTGACGTCACGGGTAAGTACACTTTTTACATAGCCGTGACGTCACGAGCCCCCACTCCCGAACTTTGACGCTCTATAACTTTGTCGATTTCCATTGATTTTAAAAATACAAAAATACGTGTCCAGTATTTTTTGATAATTTAATTGACGGACTAATTAGAATTATTATTTTTCTACCCAGGCATCATCCCTATTGTAATATGACCAGTCTTGTGTTAGTGCACCGCCATCCCTAAAGCTTTTTACTTCCTATCCGTAATCTGGTTGCCTGGAAGAGCTTTAACCTTAATATGCTTACACTAAGTTACTTTTACTCTTTCCTGTATGAATGTGGTGATCAAGTTTTATCTATCTATCTAGCATTGCCTGCTACTGGCTAATATTAGTTAAAAAATTGCTGGTAATAGCTAGGTGTTCTGATATTCATTGACAAAGGTAATACTGAAGAGGTTGAGAGTGAAATGACATGATTTTTATTAATTTCAAAAGGATTTTTTTTTCTATGTTGGTTTTTCATAATATAATCATGGATAAAAACAGGACCCATCTGATAATAAGTGGTAAACATTAGCTATGATAAAGTATTGAATCATAGGTCACCCTTACCCACCTGATAATAAGTGGTTAACATTAGCTATGATAAAGTATAGAATAGGTCACCCATACTTGCAATGTAACCTGCAAAACTCCATCAACTTAAGACATGAAGATGATAAGTTGATGGACTCAGAGTTGCTCAGATGTGCTTGTAATGTCATCGGCACCCGCAAATCTTCCACCACCTTTCAAACCGATACAGCAATGCTGCTTCACTACAGGGATAGGCTTGGTGGTACTTCCCCGAACGAGCTCTTGTGTTTATGTTGGTGCAACACCAGTCTATATCAGTTCACTGCTGGATCTAGATCTCCCCTAATAATAAAGGGGATATCCCCTAATCCAGACGCCCAGCATGGGCTAGGGTTGGGGATCGCAGGGTAGAGTCTCTCGCACCATCGAAGCTGCTGTCCATTTGCGACCAGAGATGTCAAACATAATGAAAATACCAGAAGCTGTTTAAATTGTTTCGTACATACCTAAAAGCGAAATAATCTTAATGTTACACAAAGGATATAATTTAGCAAGTGTCTCTAACAGCAACATGTCTTGGGATCCCACCATCTGGGCGAGGATTCAGTTTTGACTCTGTACCCAAACTGCGGTTGACATAGATCGATGTGACCACACGGGCTGGCCGCACGATTCTAGTCCTCTCGAGTCGGTGTTAAATTCATATGTAACACCGACACGGTTTGGGACACGAAAATAATTACTATGTAATAAAATTTAATAATAGTATCACAGCAAACCAAATCGTAGCAATACTTTGTCCGATAACCATTGCTTTATCGGAAAAAATATTGCTGTGATTTGTTTTAGTTTGGTTTACCCGAATGGGTAAACGAGTTCTTGAGTGGAGACCGTGGTTCGGCAAACGTAGCGTAAGTTTGATTATTATCGTGATAGACAGTTACGTCAAATAAATGTTTTTTTTACGAAACTCTGTACCTATATAATATGTAGGTGCTAAGTTGCAAAACTTGTGCCCACATATTTTATAGGTACAAAGTCTTTCGGAAAATAATGGTAGATACTAAGTCATTATTTTAATGGCAAACCAGTTTTTACTGAATAAAAATTCATCATGGTTCCACAGATCCTGGCGCTCATCCTGGTAAAAATTAACCTCAGTAAAGCTATTATTGACCCCAAACTATGTACCCATACAATCCATAACGAGTTTCACCCAAATACATTCATCCGTTACGGAGTGGAAACAAACATTCTAGCACACCAACACGCTAACTTTCATTTTTAATATTAGTGTGAAGTGTCATGCATGGTATATGAATTCAGAGAATACCTTATAAATAAGGTATTCTCTGTAATGTAAGGTACTCTCAACCGAATCAAGCTGCCTCTGATCGGGGAGCAGGGTCGTCTTTGACTTCGCTAAGTGACTGATTGCATACCCAAGTGCCAACACTAACTTTTGTCAAGTCACAGAGTTCAATGGATGATCATTCAACCTATGTTTTTATACTCAAGGCAAACCCAAAGAGGTTAGACCAGAAAAAATATCATATGAAAAATTTCTGCGGTTTTTCTGCAGTCCTTGATTTGTTAATGACAAAATATCTTGCCAATATTATAACAATGTAAATTATTTGAATTATTGTTGCCGTGAAAGAATTCACCAAAAAAATATTTTTTCTGTATCTTTTTTTTTTTTCTGTATTATGCCTTCTAGGCATACTAATTAGGTTCTAGGCATAGGGCAAGGATACGCGAGTATACTGTCTACTAAGCATTTATATAATTTTTTTGTTGTAAACATATCATACATACAAAACATCCAGACCCAAAAAAAAACATTTGATCACATGCAACAACAAGATATTTGCATATCTTACAAATATTTGTCTCGCGGCGGAAATCTAACCCCCAACCTTCTGCTTCTCAAGCGTCTTCGCCCACTGCGCCACAGAGGCCGTCAAAATCCACATTATTAGAGCTTTACCAGGAAGCTGTCAAAAATGTCCGGAGGCATGCCAATTATGCAGCACGTATCAGTTTATTACTGTACCTACGGGAAGTGGAAACATAAGCGGCAAGTCAATTCTGTCACACGATTAACTACGATGCGAAATTTATGTCGATTTGTACCTAATACTATTTGGCCGAATGTATGTAGATTTGTACCAAATACTCTTTAGCCAAAGGTATGTTGATGTGTACCTAATTGATGACTAATACAACAGGTATTCCTTGTATC
This sequence comes from Horisme vitalbata, assembly GCA_951804965.1. Taxonomy (NCBI): domain Eukaryota; kingdom Metazoa; phylum Arthropoda; class Insecta; order Lepidoptera; family Geometridae; genus Horisme; species Horisme vitalbata. Next base: position 3,617,755 of record OX638098.1, on the reverse strand, counting down.
CATTTGATAAACTTCATCAGTCTATTTCGATGATAAATAACCGCTCTATCTGTAGGTAGTTAAGAGTAAGTATGAACGACGTAAATAGGTGTCAATATAGAATTTAACACATTCTTATAAAGAGCGGGGTGTAAGGAGTTCTAACATCCAACTTCCGGACCCAAGCCAACCTCACCTGCACGCGATGCACCCTGCTAACTAACGAACGAGGCTCTGGCAGCCAGCTGATAGCGGCATAGCGCAGCCTAGCACCGCCACAGCTAAATAAATATACCCTGGCCACCGACGGGCAGCAGCGTCGGCAGTGCGAGAAGCTGTGTGCTGCGATCCCCAACCCGCATGCCCAGCGTGGGGATTGTAGGCATAAACCCCCTTATAGCGCTCATTAGGGGAGGCCTATGTCCAGCAGTGGACTGCTATAGGCTGATGATGATGATGATGATAATGATAAAGAGCGACGGGCTGGCGACGGGGAATGCCTAAGGATACTTTTTAGTTTCATTATAATATTTTATTATTCCTCGTGCCTAGCCTATTCAAAACAAAAACAATGTAATAATTACAATTATTAAGAATAATTGTCAGTAACAAAGTCGTCAAAAAATATAAGCCCAGCAGAGTTTCTTGCCGTTTCTTCTCTGTTTGGTCGCGTAAAAAATTGGTTTACATTATGAAAAGTGACGATTTAAAATGTTCCACTTAATCTCCTATTAAATAAAAAAATATATATTTGTCCATTTGTGTAATCCGCACTTCGCAGTTGACTTGTACCTTTACTTTGACACCTAAGGGTATATCACCGAAACTGACAGATAAATTACGAAGTTTTTCGGATCCTTTTTTGAATTGAAGAATCGTATGACCACTGTGGCTTTGGTCAATAAAAGAATACTCTTACAAGAGAGGCAACTATACATGTCAAACCTCCCTCTCGCTCGCACTATTCAACATTTTTGAAAATATAAAATCACTGAATGTAGATATGCAAAATATCAAACCTTCACGGCCTAGAAAATAACAATACAAAAAGATTCAGCAAGAATATAAAAACAACCACTAAAACTGATCACATTGGTGCAAGTTTTTTGGTAAGAAAACGTGATAGAATCAAAATAATATTATTGCTTTACCTTTGTATAGTTATTTTCTAGGCCGTGATGGTTTGCTATTTTGCAAAGCTACATTCAGTGATTTTATATCTTCAAACATGTTGAATAGTGCGAGCGAGAGGGAGGTTCGACCTGTATAGTCGCCATAACCAAACTTCACATAAACATTAATCTACATAGTTCTGACTCTACACTAGAATTTCTTTTGTAAAGCCTTTCAGATTCACAGATTGCCTACACTTCCACATACCCATCATCATCAGCCTGTAGTAGTTCACTGCTGGACAATAACTTTCGTTTCTGTAACCTTCGTAACGTGTATGCGAAATTTCATGATGATCGGAAAGCGTAACAGAAGAACGAACTAACTTAAGCATTTAAAAGATTTGCATTGTATTGTATTTATTTCATCAAAACTTGATACTATATTCACCAATGTATACTGTAAAAACGTAGGGTTTGTCTCAGTCCCCACAGTAACAAGGTAAATTATCACATCACTCAAATCATAAAACAAAAACGATTAGCTACCGTTACCCGTACCTACCGTTACCGTTATCTACCGTTTTTTTATATTATTTGTTTGTGTTTTTAAGTATAATTTTCTCTTTAGTTGTTCATTTGGTTCACTATGCACGCCAACCAAATTTTTTTTACCTGTCATGGTTGACTGGCAGAAAATGCTTCCTAGCATTAAGTCCATCAATTGTACTATTATCTTTGTAAAGTACAATAAAGAATTAAACAAATAAATAAACTGCCTACAATCCTTAACTATTGATTGTACACTTTGCAATAAAATAATTGCTTCATAAAGTTCAATTTTTTTCTTGCTCAACATCTGATCCTCAACACAGAACACACACAGTATTTAAATTGATTTTATCAAAAAACTACTTATTATTTAGATTTTCACCTACATTAGATGGCTGGGGTAAATTCAATTAGTTTATTACAAGTTCCTATAATATTTAAGCCATATCATTCCCAACGGACGCGGCCACAAATAGAAGGACTCTATTTCAGAACTAAGACTAGTCGGGAATTAAACTACAATTAAATGGTCGTAAATTTCAAGTTTGGGAGATGAGACATACCACTCCTCACCAGCTTTAAGGAAAAATGAGCTTTACTGCGTAGAGTTAGTATTCAAACTAACTCGATAGATTGATCAACGAGAAATAAATATCCCATTTTACCCATTATCGTGCGTGAATTACAAGGAGTAATATAAAATACAAATTAAAATCTTATTTTTTAAATGCACTTACCTAGCTCCTTTGTTAAAGTGGACCGGAATTTATCAGATAGGTACATAATTTAAGTACCCAATCTACATAACTTACCCTTTGTAATTAAATATAATTATAATATATTTTATGTATTTTGAAACTTCTCAAACAGCAAGTATGTTTAAACCTCGCGACATCGCATCGCTATAAGGTAGACATACCTCGTATGCGCACAAAGCGGTTCTCTTCCACCTTTATCATGCGCACCGCCAAGGAGTGGAACGCTCTACTCGAGTATGTGTTCCCCGATAATTATAACATGGGCATCTTCAAGGCACGAGTGAACAGGTTTCTTCTAGGCAAGCGTGCTCCATCGTAGACTGCATCTTCGTTTAACATCAGGCCAGTTGTAGTCAAACGCAAACCTAACCAATATAAAAAAATAAAAATTAAAAAAAAACCTCAGTGGTCCTTTTGGTTGCTATTTATACGAGTATTAAAAATATTTTTTAAGTAAAACTTTTAAAAGCTAAATAAAAAAAGTTACTTAATTTAAGCAATAAGAAGGTTACAGAACTAGCGAACTTATCGCTCAAAGCGATCTCTTCGGGGCAACCGTAGTATGGATAAAAAGAGGCTCTGAGGCTTGAGAAATATTGTCTGCGCACACTCATCGTGTTGGAATTTTAATTTTTTTGCAGTGAATGAAGTGAACAAACATATACAGTAGCTTGAGTGCGAAGAAAATACCTAACGTCAAAGTTTGCGTTATCTTTATTTTTGTATGAAAATGGAGCAGTGCCTCTAGCGGGAAGTTTGTTAAACCTTGACATACTCCATACAGACGGCCTACCACAGGTTTTGATAGTTTTCGAAAACTTTAAAAGTTTCGGTATCTTTCCCAGTGTTGCCGTTTTAGTATTTTTAATGCTAAATTTAGCATATTTTCGGGTCTGTTAGCTTGAAAAATTCGCATTTAGCATATTTCATGATTAACATTTTTTTGTACGTTACCTAAAAATTCAAAATTCCTAAGGAATTCAAAAGATTTTAAAGAAACCAGAGACAATCTGTTTTCATGGCTTCTCATATTTATGAGAAAATTTAGCGAGAACAACGGGAAAAGATGACGGAGTTTAACTTATTGCAAATTTTGTACTTACAAAATTTACTCTTTGGGTATTGAGATTAATATGGTACTGAGGGCCATACATCAGCCGGCATTCTTCTTTACTGAAGCAACACATTACATGCAAAATGTATATGTCAATGAAAAATAATTAACCTACGCTACGATGCAAATTAATCTTAATACCCAAAAAGCAGAGTCTTCTCTTGCGTTCTTACTTTAGTTTGCTATTCGCGAATAAAATATAGATTTTAGCATTTTATTTAGCATTTTTAAAAGTTATTTAGCATTTTCTGCAACAAGTTTTAGCATTTTCTCCAAATAAAAAACGGCAACACTGATATTTCCATACATTTTCGTAGTTCATGCACGTTTCCCTAGAGGCGCTGTACGAAAATGTATGGAAAGATACCGAAACTTATAAAGTTTTCGAAAACTATCAAAACCTGTGGTAAGCCCTCAGGTATTGTCTTCGCACTCAGGCCACAGATAAAAACAAAGTTTTTCGCGTCAAAGGCTTCAGGCCTACTTTTGGTGTTCTTAGTTCTAATCTTGGTTAAGCCACACTCTACCTGGTCACTGCTTGGAAGGCTGCCCATTTAGTCGCATTAAGATCTGAGCGCTTCCGCGCGGAAACAAGTTCAGATTTTGGTCCCGGCTTTCTAGTCGTTAAAGCATGTCGGAGGCCTTCAGTTGGCCCATAAACTCCGACAACAAAGTTAGCCACTAGCTCATACAAATCAATCAATCAAATTATATTTATTAGCGAATAATGTGGTTACAGGTTGATTTTTAAAGTTAGATCGGCACATTAACTATTCCTAGCATGCAAATACTTATAATATTTTTTTTACAAAATTAATCTCTTAATATAAGAATTGATCATAAGAATTATCAATTTAACATAAAATGAATTCACGATAAATATTACATACAATTATTCACAGTCAGACTATATGTCAAAGAGGGAAAGAAGAACGGCATAGGCCTTAGTTTTTTGTAAATAGTGCTTTTGTACATAGTTTATTTTTTAATTTATCTAATTACCTACGTAATTATTTAGGTATAATTATGGTACTATACATAAGGAGTTACTAGTATATTACCGCAGTCTATTTTTTGTCGAGCTATTATGTCCATCCAAAGGTTGTCTGCAAGAGATCGCTTTTAGTGATCTCTGCGGTTGATAACTTCATGAATGAAGATTGTGGTCATTGAGCGTTGTCTTCGTGATGGGCTGAACTGCTTGTCTCTAGCAGCTACTGTTGACAGCCATTTGCACCACTTGTCGACGCTACTTTTTCTTCTTTAGCGATAGCTCAGCCATAATAATTATCGGCCATTTTCATTTTAAATTTTCCTGAGTACTGTATTTTTTATTTTTTGGCTTACAATAAAGAGTATTCCATCTATCTGCCTGGTTTTGCCAGAGGGGCTTCAAATTTGTGATATAACGGCATGTTTGTTACAAAGTAAGCTGTGTTCGGGTCAGTTGGGGAGGGGTGGGCCATTTATCAATTATTTACGCCACTTGGGTCGTGACGTCACCTGCTGTGCCCACGACGCGGTGATTGACACATCTGCTTAAATGAAAATAGCCCCGTTTATTTCTGCCTAAAAAATTGAGCTTTTTAATAAACTAGCTGCTATTATTGTAATAAGGATGTACAGTAATAAATCCTACTAATATTGTAAATGCGAAAGTTTGTGAGTATGGCTAACTATGGTAAGGACGTATGGATAAATGGATGAATGTTTGTTACTCTTTCACGCAAAAACTACAGAACAGATTTTAATGAAACTTGGAATATACATAGTTTGTGACCTGGATTAAAACAACATGTAACATGTATTCCAAGTTTCATCCAAATCCGTTCAGTAGTTTTTGTGTGAAAGAGTAACAAACATTCCTCTATATATCCATCCATACATACATTCTCACAAACTTTCGCATTTATAATATTAATAGGATTTATTACAGTATACCTCTTTAAGCCATTTTAAATAGACGGATAGAAGAGCAGTTTCTATTTTGTACAGTGCCTTCTAAAAACCTATAACAATTTGGAAAACAAATACAGGCTTGTGCTGTTCCATCTAAACTCTAAAGAGTTGTTTTATAAAATGAACTCACCTCATATCATCATAAGTCTATAGCAGTCAACTTCTGGACCTAGGCTGAGCGCCATAATTGCGCCCTGTCCTTAGCTCGACGCATCCAGCTTCTACCAGCAGTCTTTCGCAGATCGTCACTCCACCTGGCTGGAGGGCAAGGATTTATCGTTTTGTTTTTTTTTTATTATTAGGTTAAGAAGAAAATTTAAAAGGAAATTTTCAAAATATTATATGATATCCAATTGGTCGCTCGTTATTGAACAACATGAGTAAGTTTTTCTATAAATTTATTTTACTTTGTAAGGTAATTTTTAGTTTAGTAATATGTTTGTACATAATATTCTTTGCCTAACATACTCACAACATTGCTTATTTGTTTAGCAGGAAGCTTGTTATAGTGATTTACCAAAAAGTATATATATTTTTTAACAAAAATCTTTTGGCATAATAACAACCATAATAGTATTGAAAGATGATACGAGTATCTGTGGAAGTGTAGTATTACACCAACACCCTCCCGCGGAAAATAGGATATATTCCAATCCAAACAAAAGCAATGGAAGAAAAAACTAAAAATTTATTGTGAAGCCGATTTCGAGTGCACGTAAACAGTATTTCCTCTCCCAACAATTCCAAACTCGCTCTATCGCAAAACAACCACTAATCATATTAGCCTTATTAATTACCTCCCTAGGCGAGACTATTGCCGAATGAAAATGTATGGATAAACTAAAGTTCGAGAAAGTTCGCTGCGAACATTAATAGTGTAAACATGTTTGTGCTATAAACTTCTTTAACAAAATAGGTATGACGACTGCGTATGAAAATAATCATTCTAATTAGTCTGTCAGTTAGATCAACAAAAAATATTGGGCACGTATTTTTTAATTAATCGAATCAATATAAATTGACGGAGATAAAGAACGTGAAAGTTCGGGAGTGGCTCGTGACGTCACGCCTAGGTAAAAAATGTGACGTCGCGCGGAACTTTAACGCACTGTTATTTTTTGTTTAATTGACAAAGAAAAAATACGTGTCCAATATTTTTTGGATTTGTACTTACATAACGCACTAATAAAAAAAATTCAGTTGTCTATTATATTTTCTGACTGCGTCTTACTTGGTATCCTTCTAATATCTAAAAGGCGAAAGTTGAAAAAAAAAACATATTTATGCTTATTATTTTTCACGCAGTTTGGTAGAAACCAATTCGAGAAGGTGGCCAAGAGGATTCAGCTGGGTTGGGCAGCATTTGAAAAACTACGTCGAGTTTTCTTATCACCTATACCGCAGTGTCTGAAAACGAATGTTTTCAACCATTGCGTCCTACCCGTCAGTGAGTGTCCACATGTCGTCATACGGAACCGAAATGTGGACACTCACATTACGGCTACTCCACAGTTTAAAGTAGCTCTCTATGGAACGAGCAATGCTCGGAGTTTCTCTGATAGATAGGATCCGTAACGAGACTATCCGACATTTTTATTATATTTAAAATATTTTTCGAGTTCTTGAGTGGAGACCGTGGCACGGCAAACGTAGTGTAGGACGCCCTCTGGCTAGGTGGAGTGACGATTTGCGAGAGGCTGCTGGTAGAAGCTGTGTGCGTCGAGCTGAGGAAAGGACGCAATGGCGCTCATTAGGGGAGGCCTATGTCCAGCAATAGACTGCTATAGGCTGATGATGGCACTATGTCTAAAACTGTGCTATGCCAGCTATAGCTTTTAGAAGTAGAAGTTACTTGGGTAAAATTTATTCTGCCTTCCATTCTTATTCTGTGCCCTCTAAGAAGGCTAGTTCGAATTTCAAATCAGTAAATTCTTTTTGGTGTGTCTCTATGGTACCTAACTAGCGAGGCCGATGGGACTTCAATCAAATCTGCATAGAAATGTTGAGGTTCCAAATTCAAATCTCAAAGCAAAAAAAGTAAATACTTTCCGTGAAGGATGCATGATCTTTCAAAGTGACATTTCAGGCGGCGGCAGGCGGTGTTAAAAATTGCATAACTAAAATAATATGGGTTACTCAATTTGAAAGAACAACTTCAAAGGCTTGTTAGGTATGTACAAACTTGGTGGAAATAAAAATGAATACACATAAAAATCAAAATAAAAAATTTATCAGTTTAAAAATCAAAAACAAAAAAGAGTTTTACGTTTACTGGAACGGGCATGCGACAGATGTGAGCGTAGTTGGAGCGCGAAAATGATATCGGGTGGACCCGCGCGTTACAAACGTGGTAAAACCTGGATATGGCACTTTAAAAAATATTTTTAAAATAATTTATATTAATGGTATGATGGTATATGTATTAATATTTGGATTCAAAAATTTTGAAGGCTATCGTAGACTTCAATAATTATGATAAAAATCTACGCATTATCAAAAAAAAATATAAAACGTCTTTTTAGTATATCTTCAGGTTGATTGTTTATTGCTTATCTATTAAGGATAATAATTATGAGGCTAGGCAGAGAAAAGTCCTTACATAACTATGAAGTATGAATGATAAATACTTACAATACGGTACCGAATTGTATCATCATCATCATTTTCAGCCGTTTTAGACCCAAAGCTAGGCCTTCTTTTGTGATTTTGCCACTCGCCTCGATCCTGCAATAGTCAGAACTAGGTGCTGCTCAATATAAATGTATCATCAGCTCGATAAAATCATTACAAAACTCCGTGTAATAGAACAAACTACGTTATCATTAGTTTCCACCTCAATACTGAAAATTAAGTTTGTCCCTTTCCCTTTATGTTGGTCTAGTTAAATTAAGTTGAAAATTTATTCCATATCAGCTTGCCTGTCTCACTTATGTAAACTTGTAACGTAAAATGGACTTTAAGAACTTTCATTTTCGCCTCTTAACATAGAAGGAAAGTGCCAAAAATATTAAAAACCTTTTTTATTTTCAAAGTAAATAATAATAATAATCATTTGTCTGATTCGGAAACAAAACGGAATTATTAATTATTAAACCAAATAATACCATAATAATAAGCAAGTAGATAGTTGAGTACCAATTATAATCGTTAGTAAGTAGTTAATAATTATTATAATGGTCAATAGTCAATCAAAAAAATCATGTACCAATTGTATTACCTTCATATTGCTTATACTAAGTTACTTTTTTGGTGCTTTTTCTTGTATAAATGTGGTGATCAATAAAGTGGTATCTATCTTTAAATCAAAATAAGAAAAAAATATTCTATAATAAATAATTTAAATTTTCACTTGAGCAATAAATAGATTTCTTCTAAGCTACCGTTTTCAAATATAGTGAAGTTTTTGTAAATTGAACTATGTGTTCTTCTGTCGTATTCGCGGAGGGTGCTATGTTAGCTGAATTTATAATTTTGAGGACAACTATTAGTTTTGGTTTAAATTGGTTTTTGATGATGTTAGTTTTGCTTATCGTAAGTATAGTTTTGGCAGGATTATGGGAAGGTTTTTCGATTTAAATATATTCAACGAAGGCTTTTCTCGAATGTATGCGGTTATTTGATTACTAAAGTACTACATAAAATACAGTTTATTTAAAGTTCTTGCCATCATAATGTTTTTTATTTATTTACACTTTATTGCACATTAAATTTAATAAAAAATGGGCTTAATGCTAGGAGAATTTTCTATTTAAATTACTACACTTATGTTATAATAGTTTTACAAAAACCATATTTAAAGGTGCACTGCACTTCAAGTCAAAACTGCAAGTCTAGTCCAGGGCTAGTCTACTTAACAAATAATAGTAGTTCTTTAAAAAATTTATGAGTAAATTACGTTGCATTTCACCCTAGGGATACCTGTTTGTTTTTCACGCCTTATCTACTAAATCGATCATCGTAAAATTTCACATTCATATTATCAGGGGTACAGAAAATGATATAGGATACCTTTCGACATAAAAATAAATACCGTCCCCTCGGGATATTTTTTTTAATAATCATAATGCTGGACGCTATCACACATCGTCATAAGCCCCAATAAATCCAAAGAATACACTCAGAACCAAGAAAAATATTTGCAGAACATGCAAATATATGTCCCGCAGCGGGAAACGAACATGCAACCTTCTGCCTTCTGCGTTTTAGGCGGGCCTTCGCCCACTGCTCTACAGAGGTTGTCAAAGCGAGCGAAGCCACGGGAAAACGCTAATAAATAACAAGAAAGAAATGCAAGATCTTTGCCCAGCAGTGAGACAGCATATTGTATATTAATATTTGTTTATTTATTAAGAATCATCAACATAATATACACCCATAAAAATTAAGTAGTAACAAGTAATATGACATTAATTTAGTGCTACTATAATTAAAGATGATAGACAACATGCATAAAAGAATTACACGTGGATCGAGCGAGTAAAAAATAGAGTAAGTAAATAATAATTTAAGATCTACGAAAGAGATATAAAGCAGCATGCACTTATTTAATAAATCAAAAAATATATAATTAATTTACAAAAATCTATTAAAATTATGTACAAAAAATAAAAATTCATTGATGTCAATATTTACAATAAAATAGTATTTACTATAAGTTATGGATTTAAAAATTTGAATATTAATTAAAAACTCACTAAAAACTAAAAATGAACAAATAACAAAATATAAAAGAATAAATTAATAAAAATATATAAAAACAAATATATAAAAACAAATTGCATCTTCCCTTGATATCGCACAAAAATTTTCCCCACATAAGATTACCCCAGATTTTTAACATAGCTGTTTTTAATGGTATCAACTGTTGCAGAACAAACTGGAAGATCGGGGCATTTGCCGCGCAATTAACATTCGCGAGTGCGAGTGATGCTGGATGCGGCGGGAATTAACATGCGCGCCGTCACGGGCAGCGGCGAACTGGGCAGGGGCGGACTGGGAATATTACATCTTGAGTGCTGAAAACTCAACTGTGTTCCTAGAACAGGTCGCCCGCAGTCCACGTGTTAAGGCCATCATTAAGTATGCAAGCCCTCTGTCTACACTGTCCTATGTCTGTCATAGCGAGCTATGTGTATTAGGGCAATGTAAAATCATTGATAGAAGAAAAGTGATAATCTTATCTCAATAGTCAATAGCTACATGAACACTCTCCTATGTCTAAGAGTTACTAAAACAGTATCGTTCTGAAAACTCGTTAATGATCAGTGAATACATTTTAGTTTAAGAAAACTCTACTTGAGCAAAATAAAACTAAGTACAGCCTTGGTTTGACCAAGGCTGTACTCTCAGGCACCCCTCTAAACTAAAATATATTAACAAAACGTATTAAAAAAAAATAGCAAATGTTTTGAACAAAAGCCAAGACACCTAGCCGGTGCCCTCAAACGATTATTGAAACAATAATTCCTTGCCTTCTTCTATGGACCATAATTTATCTGGTGAGCTAAACCTAAATTAAGGGTATTTTACACAAAATATTCAAAAATACTAATCAGTCTTCATTTGATAATCGTAGCATGAAGAAGCTTCCGTGCTTCTTAGTCAACTCTTATTCAAATCTTATTTGGCGCTGTGACTGTCAGCGTGAAAGCTTTCCCCTGCCGCACCCCATCACCCCACCAGGTGCTGAATTCCAGTAAATCCTTTTAACTGTATCAAGTTGTCAGTGCAATTGATTCGGTAGGCCAGTCGGCTAGTTCAGGCTAAGTTATCTACACTATGCAAGGTTCACGCACTTGAAATTAAAAGTCTCTAGGATTCACGGCTGTTCGTTGAGTGTCAGGCAGTTTTATTAAAGTTCAATAATTTAAATTATTAGTAATTTTCATTGGATAAAATAGTCTCCAAAAATATAAATTGCTATCCCGCCCCCAAATCCAGCCCTGGTTCTGAATTCACGCATGCCTTGACTTGGCCAACCGTTCACGACCACTCATTACGGACGGCTTCAGTTTGCCCAACTTGAAACTAATTCGTTATTTGCTTCGAACGTACGCGAATTAAGAATAAACAACTGCAAGTTACGAGTTTCACAGACATGTTTTTGAGGACTTACCTCTTTACCTGCTTCTTTTGTGGTTAGAGATATTTATTTATCAAAGAACTTAATACACAGTTCATTCACAGATGAATTAAGCTAGCTATGTGTATGCTCATAGTACTGGTTTATGGCCAGCGATTTAACAGTAAACTTTACTTTTTTTTTTCAAACGGTAACAGGGTCATAAATAAAGGATTTTTTCCGGTTGATGAATATGAGGTTTAGAGTTTTCATAAACTCTCAACCTCAAAAAATTATTAGTTAATGGTAAATTAATTCTTTAGGTTGTAAAAATAAAAGCTTTTCAAATACAAATACAAATACAAATACAAATAATTTATTTGTTCGAAACATGGGTTAAATTATTACAAAGGTCATAAACATTATTCCGATCAGCCATGTTTCGCCGTACAGGCATACAAATGTCACAAATGTCATTTACCTAAGAAAAATAAAAAGAAATTACATATAAATAAAATTAATTTTGGGTAGTGATGCATGGTAATATCCTAATATTACCATGCATTAGGTATGTGTCAAAATTGATCAGTCATAAACTTCGCTTAACATCAGGCCAGTTGTAGTCAAACGCAAGCCTATCCAATATAAAAATAAAAAAAACTCCTGTATACTGTAATAGGCTTTAGATGTCAGAATTTTCGTTAGCTTATTTTTAACCATATTAATATTGTCCTGTTCCTTTATGTCTTGAGGTAGTTTGTTATATATCCTCCATATATATATGTTATATGTCCTATGACGACCTCTGTGGCGCAGAGGGCGAAGGTCCGCCTGTGACGCAGAAGGTTGCGGGTTCGATTCCCGCTGCGGGACAAATGTTTGCATGTTCTGCAGATATTTGTCTCGGATCTGGGTGTTTTCTATGTATGATATGTATGTATTTACAAAAAAAAATGTATCTATATAGTATATCAATCATGTGGTTCCCATAATACAAGCTCTGCTTAGTTTGGGACTACATGATGCTGTGTGATAACGGCCAGGATTATTTATTTATTTATTTATTTATTTATCCTCGGTGCCATACAAAAAACACTTTTGTCAAAAAGGGCAGTCTTATGTGGTGGAATGCTTCGTAGATACACTCTATTTAGTGACAGTATTGCTCTAATATAAGTAAAACTTTTATGTTTATAATTACTGGTATGCTAAATACCTAATATGATCCTTATTTAAAATAACAATCAATGCCATCATTAACAACTTGTGACTCATCTTGTGACTAATAAGTTGCTAAATAAATAAATACAAACATCAGGATGACATTAATAAGTTTGACACGTTTTTTTGTAGAATTATAATAATTAAATTTAAGTACAATTCTTTTAACAATGTTATTTTTAACTCTAATTAGTACAAATTTTAATAAGCTATTTTTGTTGTTAATTTTATTTTCTAAGTTAACATTCCTAAAAGAATGTAAAAAAATTGTGACTGATTAATAAAAAAATAAGCTTTCATTTAATTAAAACTAAATAATTGAATCCAAATTTTGTACACTCTATAAAGTATACCTTGACCATCGGCTCAAACAAATCTGTTTGTTCAAAACGAAATATCTTCATCGCTTGCTCATCAATTGCTACAACGACAGCATAAATTAAAACCCCCTTCAGGGTGCCCGGGGGCAGTTAGATTAATGTTGGTATTAATCGAGTGACCGACGCAGGTCAGTCGTGGGCTTTAATACGCTCCGAATGTGTCGCTTCTTGTGAAACATGTATCTTTGTATTTCTATGGTATTCGATTTTTAAATTAAAATGGACTTATTGTCTATACCTACTTTGATTTTAAAGCTTTTTATTATGATGTTCCATTTTTGAATTTGAATGCAACAAAAACTTGTGTCGTTCCTACTTTAGTTTTAAAACGTTGTTTTTAATGTTCCATTTTTGAATTTAATGCAACAAAATCTTATTTACCTACTTTACTTTTAAAACGTTATATGTTTAATGTTCCATTTTTGAATTTGAATGCTACAAAAAAAAATTAAAAGGAACTCTTTTATAAATTTTGTCATGTTGATTATTGGAGGTACATAACCCAAGGAAATATTATCATGGGAGTGCGCGCTTTGAACAAAAATCTATGCCTGATTGTTCTCCTTAAAAATGTTCTCAAAGCTGTTCTCGTTTCCTCTTGTGTTACATAGGAACATATGTATAGTACACTTGGTTATGTAAATTTTCAAAATTTTGCATAAAACAAAGAACTTACCTGAACCAGAGAATTTACATAATATCATGGCCAAAACAATACTTGATATCCATTGTTCTTTTTTCCACAACTAGGGTTTTCCGTTCTAGATAAGTATGCATACCTTAAATAGTAAAAAAATTAAGCAGCTTGTCATTAGAGTGCTTTGAAAAGATAAATGTCACACAAAATCCTATATCATCTAAAGCCTGAAGATCTTGGATTTTATTTACTGAAATTACTTACAAAAACACTGTTTTAGAAAATAAACTTTAATTTTAGAGTATTTTGGTCAGGGACGATGGTGAACGGTCGGTGGTCATTTGGAAGACGCGCTCGTTACTCGCAGGCGGCGTCGGGACCGCTTCTAGTTTAATTAGTGGTCACCACACGACCCTTACGAATGGGTTACCATGCTAATTTATATTAAGGTAAAATTATCATTTAGTTACATTTTGGGACGTTGTATTGCATAACGAAGGTGGGAGATAAGGTTTTCAAAAAATAGTTTAGAATGCATCAGATTGATACCCGTTTTCACAGACCTTACACCGCGCGTCTCACAGTGCGCGCGGACGCACAGGGTCCCAATAACCTGTATATCACTCAACAAAATGAAGTACGTAACACAAACGAACCAATCACAGAGATCTAATCAACGCAGTGCGCTCGCATAGCTATGAGTAGTTTAAGTATTGTGTATGAATTCCAAGGTTATTTCATCTCATAATGGTGATACAACTGTAGGCACAAAAGTAAGCTTATCTAATGATTATTTCTGCCGTGAAGTAACATTGCTGTGTGTGGTGGGTGCCGGTAAAATTATAGGCGCAAGACATTGATAACTGAAAGTTGATGGACGCCTCAAGTTGATGGACGCAATGTACCTATTGTAGGGCACCTTCCAATCATGAGTGACCTACGATGCAATGCTTTGTGATAGGGAATGGTTAGCACTTAACATCAAGTGGGCGTTGTTCCATCTTCAGGTAAGTACTGTTAATAAATAATGCTGGACTATCACACAGCATCATGTAGCCCCAAACTAAGCAGAGCTTGTGTTATGGGAACCACATGATTGATATATTACATATATACATTTTTTTTGTAAATACATACGTATAATACATCGCACAACCCAGACCTGAGACAAATATCTGCAAAACATGCAAACATTTGTCCCGCAGCGGGAATCGAACCCGCAACCTTTTGCGTCCCAGGCGGAGCGTCGCCCACTGCGCCAAAGAGGTCATCGAACTATGAAAAGGTATATTCAGGTATAAAAAAATATGAATTTTCTGAATATATAAAATAGTAAACTGACTGACTGGACTAATATTAACCCACAGCCCAAACCATGAGACTTAGAATTTTGCAAATAAATACTTTACCACGGTAAGAATCTTAGAGATTTTACCCCGAAGGGGGTAAAATAGGGGATGAAAGTTTGTATGAAAGGCCGTCAGTTCCGAAGTTAGGATCTTAAAATTTTGAATTTAGGCTGATGATTATCATAATATATTTGCGTTTTTGATCATTCCACCGCCAAAAGGTTGAAAGGACAGATGAAGATATTTGACAAAATCCACATCAACGCAAGCAAAGCCGCGGGTGGAAGCTATTATTTATTCATTTGTTGTATTTTCTTTTGAGAGTTTAGGAAAACTTACATCTATGTACAATTGTACATCTTGCACTAAGATCAATCTTAAATACATGCAAAGCATAAATTTAAAAGAATTTATAAGGTAAATTGCAAACAAAAAAGAGTTTAATTTAATATGAATGTGTATTATTTTGAAATACTCATCAATTTATCCGTCATGGCTTTGGGAACAAAACAGTGAGTGAAAACTCGTTCTTTGGTTTCAAAAATGATACTATTAAGAGCTATAACTGGTTCTCGAGTGTTGCCTAACTAAGTTACCGACAATGACAATGTAATTTAATTTCCGAAACCCTATTTTATCGCCGTATTATTTGATCAAAGGGCTAATCGAGTCCACACAGTTTAGCCGAAGATAAACTTACGACATGCGGGCACTGTGCGTGTTTAACTAATGACCGACTCATGGGGGCGAAACTTCCCCCCCACCCCACCCCACTCGGGGGTCAGGGGTATGGGGGGTTGGGGGGCTAGGTCCAGCGATATCATTAGCCACAGATGCCGCTCGGTATAAATACATTAAGTCTGCCGTCAAACTGTTAGACTCAAAGTGTTATAGGATTCATGCTGAGATTTTGTTTGGAAATTCTAAACGAATTTTAGGGGTCGGTTATGACACTCGTTTTCAATTTGCTGAGATTTGTTTGTTGGTTTTTGAATTTAATTGTTGGTCGGATGAAGTAGATGGGATAACCAATGAAACGAATTTAAAGCGTAGCGTTTACTTGATAGAAATAGAAGTATGTACCTACTTAAATTTAAATTAAATTAAATTAAATTTAATTTTTGTGTACTTACGCTATAGAAAACTGATACTAAATGTTAGCAGAATCGTGGGTTTTTACCCACGATTTTGCTAACTTTAATTAATATTAATTTAATTTTAGCTATTTTTTAATTAATATAGGTACCTAAATGTATTAAACCCTTGAGTTTCCGGTGAAATAAGTGCGGTCCAGTCGGCCAGTAATATTTGCAATTTTATTGAAAGATCCAAAAACTATTGAAATATTATTTCACGGTTTTTTAAGTATTACTAGTTTCCACTCGCAGCTTCGATCGTGATCAAGGAACTATGTATATTCCAAGTTTTATCCAAATCCGTTCGGCCGTTACGGAGTTGAGTGGGAACAAACATACACTTTAATCTCTTATTCACTTAATATAATGATTTATCTTTCTTTCATTGAATAAATCTTTTTTTTAAACTAGCCAATTTCGTACTTTTCCACACGTCCTGTCTTGGCAGTCTCCCACCATTCGTTCTCAAATCATCCCACCAACGTTTTCCTAGCCGATCCCGAGGTCGCCGTCTGCCAGGTATCCATGTTGTGGTGATGTTCGCTCAAAAAACCTACAAAACTTTTTTTATATCTAAAAAAGTCAATAATTCTCCCTCTTCATAAACACTTACCTCAAAATCAATAGACAATGAACCGCAGCGGCCACATACAATATAGCCTCATAAAATTCTATAAACTCAATAAAATTCGTGCTTCGCGTCGGAACACCCGCATAAAATCTCCAAGTACATAAACATATCATAAGGATGAGGCAAAGCGCGTTTTTCTAAGGGATAAGCTCAGTTTCCACAGATGGTTATTTTATGCAGTGAAGTGTTGGAGTAGTAATATTATAACGAAGCCGGGTAAAGATTGGTGCGTTACTGAGCGTGCTGAGATTGGGGTGCGGTGGCGGTTATTTGGAGAGACCCAAGGCCAATGTCCAGCAGTGGACTGCTTAAGCTGTTAGTGATGATGATGAAAAATTATTGAAAGCTCGTTCTGTAATTTTATCGTATTATTTTATTTAATGTTTGAAATAAATACGGTAATATTTTTATTAAAATAACCGAAATAAATAAAGTTCTGTTGAAACCCTGGCTCCTGATCTAGCGTCAGTTGTAGTCAGATGTCAGTTTCTTGCGAAAAAAAATCCTGCAAAAACTTAAGTAAGTATGTAGTATGAAGAAATCTTAAAATTACCTATACAAAATCTACAAATAATGTTACGAAAGTTAAGTAATCGAAAGAGAATACAAGATACATGTCATCATCATCATCATCATCATCAGCCTATAGCAGTCCACTGCTGGACATAGGCCTCCCCTAATGAGCGCCATTGCGCCCTGTCCTGAGCTCGACGCATCCAGCTTCTACCAGCAGCCTTTCGCAGATCGTCATCCCATTTAGCTGGAGGGCGTCCTACACTACGTTTGTCGAGCCGCGGTCTCCACTCAAGAACTCGTTTACCACAGCGGTTATCGGTTCTTCGGCAGATATGGCCAGCCCACTGCCACTTCAGCTTGCTAATTCTCTGAGCTATGTCGACAACTTTAGTTCTATGTCGGATAAACTCATTGCGGATTTTATCCTTCAGAGAAACCCCGAGCATAGCTCGTTCCATAGCTCGCTGAGCGACTTTAAACTGGTGGACTAGCCGTACTGTGAGTGTCCACGTTTCGGCTCCGATACATGTAATACACTAATAATTATGCACTAAGTAACAGTCTACTTAGCAACATCACATGTCAATAATCAGCCTGCGCACATTGGACGACAAACGTCAGCGATTAGACGCTACGACAAGCAGCGGGGGACAATTTTCATACAGTTTGTTCAAAGCTCCGCACACATGGCGACAATCGCGACAGCAAGATATGACGCTCGCGACTAAGCGCGACAACAAAGCGTCGTGTTTGCGAGGTCTGTAAGTAGGCCTACAAAGTTCACTTCAACTTCATTACAAAGTAATAAAAATAAGCTATACAGGGTGTTACTGTAATGGCGACATTAAATAAACACTCGGGTAGTGCTACTTGTCAATAATCATAAAAAAATAAATCCTAAAGTTAAGCCAATTAAAAAAAAAAAACAAGATAAATCACATATAAGATAAAAAAAACATGCTGTGTAAGGGCTACTTGTCATTGCCAACGTCGCGCGCTTCTATTTAGAAGCTTATGGTACTCAGCATGTTTTTTTTTTTTACTTTATTTGTGATTTATTTTGTTTGAAAAATAAAATTTAAGAACTTAATGGTATGCTTAATACTAACATAACCAAGTGTACTGTTATGTTCCTTTGGTGAATTAAATGAGAATGTATTGAGCTTTGTATTATTTTCTTACTCCGCACAAAGTCTAAGTTAACGGGCTGATGCTTAGCCGTAGCGTTTGCCGTAGAAGCGTAGAGGCTCTACGCGCTACTTACGGCCGTTATACGACCATACGTAGAGCTTTGCCTTATGATCACCGTTTATACAGCGATTTGGTACTTTGAAGTTTTTTTAGAAACTTTGTTGTTATGATAACGATTCTTATGTTTGTTTTTGCTGTCAAGTTGTAGGTCATAGTTTTGTCTTTGTCTATGGCTAATGTGATTACTATTTTGCTAACACATTAGGTATGAATACTTGTTTAATGTGTATGGTTCTTCTTGTACCTACATATATATTTTCAAAATAACTAAACCTGGAGGTCTACTGCTGGACATAGGCATCCCCTATTAAAGGGGATGTGCCCATTATCCTCTTGATGGACATGCGAGTTGGGGACCTCAGAGCAGAGCTTCTTGCTTAGAATTTAGCTGAGCCCGTATAAAGCTGCGCTATGCCGCAATCAGCCAACAGCCAAAGCACTTTTTGTTAGTTAGCAGGTGCATCACGTATAGGTGAGGTTGGCTCGGGTATCCGAAGGAATCCCATACAGCCATACTCACATTTCACACTATTGATATAAATTCAAAAATTGTGTTAGTATGTTTGTGTGGCTGAATAAAAATGTATTAGATAGAAGTAACTTAACCATTAAAAATCGGGGTTGAAATATTTTACACAATAATTATTTGAAATCATTATTATCTTTAAAAACAAATGTAATCAGACCTAGCCTCTCAATTACTAACTAGGTCAAAACTTTCCGTGCAATCAACTCACCCAAAAACATTTATTATAATAACGCAAGCCTATAAAACATAATAAACTCCTAGTATTGTTTATACAGACGATTCCTCCTCGTTACTACGATATGAATCGGCGAATAGATATGATTTATCTGAACATCACTCCTGGTTAGCAGTGAGGAACACCCTTTATTACAACATTATAAACGTCACTATATTTCAACACGGGTATGGAAGGAGATGTACAATACATGGTCCTGGATGTTTACGTCTTTGAGTTGTGGTAGCCTAGTGGGATAAGGGTGTAAGGGGAACCAACCTTTTTTATGTTACCTGAAGATGGAACAAGCACATGGCCTACCTGATGTTAAGTGGTAACCATTACCTATCACATAGCATTGCATTGTCACCCTTGTTTGGACCGTGCCTTACAATGCATCCCCTTGCATCTTGCGGCATGAAGTTGATAAGCCTCATGTGCCGGTAATTTTTTAATTAAGTTGATATTCCATTAAGCAGAACTAAGCTCTTCCAAACATCATTTATAATGCGGACTGCTAAAATATGGAATGAGCTGCCAGCGTCTGTTTTTCCATTGACCGACGACCTTAACGGCTTCAAAAAGAGAGTTAATAGGCATCATCTGGGAAAGCTCGCCCCATCGTCGACCTCATCCTTGCCTATGCAAGCCTCGAGGTCAAGAGCTGGCCCATATTAAATAAAAAAATACCCTACAAACCGACAAACCGAAACACAGCAAAGCTATAAGCTTTATCTACACGGCGGGAATAGGTAGTACCTCTTTCTTTGGAATCCAAGACAACCTCACCTAGCCGTGGTGAACTCTGCTGTATAACATACGGGGCTTTTGCGGCCAGCTGCATGCGGCATAGAACAGCCTAAAACCGGCACAGCTAAATTCTCTGGCCACCAATATCTCACATGGCACACGAGCAGCAGAGAACCTGTGCCCTGCCCCAGCGTGATGATTATGGGCAAATCCTCCTGCCCATTAATTATTTATTCCAGGATTACTTCAGACGGCATAAAAACTCCGACACCAGAGTTAGCCACAAAAGTTCGTCTAAAGGTTACGTGGTCACTAACCGAGTCTCAAAAATCCAAACTCAAGGTCGGCCAAAGAGCCATGGAGCGCAGTGTATTAGGGGTGAAGAGGATAGATAGGATTCGCAACACAACGCTGCAATTAAGAACTGGTATAGACGACAAAAGTTCAAGACTGAAATGGAATTGGACGGGTCACGTGAGCCATATGCACCCTGATAGATGGGCATCGATCGTCACCCAATGGTTACCTGCAGATGGCAAAGGCGCCGGGGCAGGCCTCGGAAGCATTGGCGTGACGACATCGATGCCTTTCGTGCTAACTGGTGGGAGGCAGCAAGCGATCGTAAGTCTTGGAAGCAGATGGGGGAGACCTTTGCCCAGCAGAGGGACAGGATAGGTTAATTTAAAAAAAATGGTTACGTCTGCGTACATTGTCCAAGCTATCCAACCACGAGGGATAAGAGACATCCATTGAAATTGAAATGGATAGGATCCAACACCATCCATCACGCTTGCCCCATCCTAATGGTTTTTTAATAACTCCATTTTAGACTTCAATACGTCACTTATCATAAAGGCCGGTGCCTATTGAACCGTAATTTTATAGCTTTTGTTATTATCTCTTCATTATAAAATTTAAAAACTAGTTATTTTCTAGAAAGTAAGTACTTTTGCACATATTTTACATAAATAAGTTTAGATAAATAATGCTGGATACTATCACACTGAATCATCTAGCCCCATACTAAAAAGAGCTTGTCACGGGAACCAATATCTGATAGATTACTTCAATACGTTTTTTTGTAAATACGTACATATTATGTAACACAGTAAATTTTTTGTCTCGCGGTAGGAATCGCTCCCGCTACTCTATGCATCTTAAGTTTGTGGTTGTGATTCCATAGTACTTACTCGTAGTTTCGGATACTCATAATACGATAAAATGGTTAAGTCAGTGCTAAATGTAAATGTAGGGTGGTTGAACAGAAAACCTACTTAATACCTACTTAAAAAAATTACCTGAACAAAAAACAACAGTGGTCTCTTTCCTTAAACCTCAATTTTTTATCGATGATCGAGTATTTTCCTTTGTATTTGACAGCCAATTGACAGTTTTCGATGACAGCTGGACAATTAAATCGGGTCTGGAGTAGAAAAGATGTAATTTCGAGTGGAATCATAATTGATGAATGTCGATTGAATAATGGAACCACATTTAGGTTTGGTCTGGGTATCAAATGGTATTATAATGAAATAACCCCCGCCCGCGGCTTGGCTCTCGTGGTATCCGGATAAAAAGTAGCATTTATGTTATTCCTGGCCTAAATCTGAATGATCTAAGTTTTCTGACACTTCGTTTTAGTTTTTTTTTTAAAGTTTTTTGGCTTACGTTTGACGCAAATCTCACCTTTTGGTAAGGGATGATGCGGTCGACGATGTAACACGCTTGCCTATAATGAACCTATTTACTATTCATTTGACGACCCCTAAGTCGTAGTGATCAGGAAACACAGTTTTTTTTTATTAAATCCTGAAAAATGTGTTCAATTATTTTAATGACAAGTGTCCATACCAAGTTTTAAGGAATTCACATCACACATTCAAAAGTTCGATACTATTTTAAAACAACACTTTTTACCCCGTTTCACCCCTTCGGGGGTAGAATTATCAAAAACGCTGAGACACGTCACAATCAAGCTGTGGAATGGTCTCCCTGCCGAGGTTTTCCCCAGAAACTACAATATGCAGCTATTAAAAATACCTCTTGATGTTACAGGCTTCCATAGGCTACGGGAACCGCTTACCATCAGGAGAACCGTATGCCTGTTTGCTAGCATAGTAGTATAAAAAAAATGTATAAATTAAATTTCAGTCGTCAGCCTAAATAAAAAAAAGTACAATCCTAACTTCAAAACTGACGGGCGTTCATACAAACTTTCATGTATTATGTGCATATGAATATATTTGATAAAATCCACATTATCGTGAACGAAGCCACGGGGGAAGCTAGTAGGTTCTAAAATTCACCACAAAATTATTAAATTCAATGCTACCTTTGTTTACACAAATATATTATTACGATGTCGTAGCGGAAAACAAGACAATAAAGGAGCAAGACTGGAATGCAAGGGACCAGCGAAATACCATGCATACTGTATACAGTATACTGTGTACCTATAAGTGTACGGCCACGCTGACCGCTATAAACAACACCCAACTATGTGCGGTCACCTTTATATTTCATGCAAATCGTTGGTTCATTCTTGAGCTTGCCGGTATACTTTGCTGTATACCTAACCAAAATTAGGTGTAACATTTTATTAAACATGTAAATAAATAAATAAATAAATAACGCTGGACTATCACACAGCATCTTGTAACCCCAAACTAAGCAGAGCTTGTTATTATGGGAACCGCATCATTGATATACTACACATATAGTTTTTTTTGTTTTCATACATATCATATATAGAAAACACCCAGACCCGAGACAAATATCTACAGAACATGCAAACATTTGTCCCGCAGCGGGAATCGAACCCGCAACCTTCTGCGTCTCAGGCTTCGCCCACTGCGCCAAAGAGGCCGTCAATAAATGAATAAATCTTGTATCTTGTAAGAAGGCTTATCTGACTCAAAAATAGATCTATTGCTCTAGAGTGGCAAACATTTATGCTCATCTATCAATTCAGTAGCTAAATGTCGTCTAAATTTTGCTCTTTATAAGAAAATCATTCCTTAAAGCTTTCATAAAAATCATTTAATTATTAAAGTAATTGGTTTTTTATTTAATTTATTCTCTAATAATAGTTTAATGTTACTGCTACGACAAATCGTTTAATCGTAAATGGTGTGCCGAAAATTGGTACAGTTTTGTATAAATTTTAAAACTGTTTTGTCTTATTAGCACGATGCTGTTTGGAAGAATTTTCTATATAATATTGGTTAAAATAAAAACAAGTTCCTACATAGGTGAACTTAAGTTAACTAAGCGTTTTCTTCTAGATAATATTTGTGTATTGTGAATATTTTTTGATAGTTCTACAGCAAAACTCTCATTAATTCATATTTGCTTAATATTACTCAAAACAAAAAATAAACAAAACTATTTATTTTGTTACACAAATAGTTAAAGCTTGCTATTTAATGTAAGTACAATTTTTATAATGAGGTAGCAGAGTTTTTGGTGTTATTAGGAATAACCCAGATCTACCCGCACCGAGGAAACTGTTTTGTAAAATAATCGTATTGTATGATAAACGGTTTAAGTTATTTAGTTTGCTGAATGGGAAAACGTTTTTGCGTTGGAAAATGTAACCGATTTTTGTGGACCGTAAAGAGAAAGGATTTACATTTTTTATGACTGCCTTGTGTTGTTATTGTTAACAATTCTGGTTTTTGTTGAACTTTGTTGTTTTTGTAACATTGTAACTATGCTGGAAATTTTAAAATTTTGTTACTTGTTTTTAAATAAATAAATAATGCTGGACCCTATCACACAGCATCATGTAGCCCCAAACTAATCAGAACTTATATTATGAGAACCACATGACTGATAAACTACGTAGATACTTTTTTTTATAAATGAACTAGCTTTCGAGAGAGGAAGTGGGATATCTCAAATAGAGATGAAAGTCGAAATTTGGGGGGAGCTTAGCCCAGCAATGGGACGATGCAGGATGATTAAAAAAGTACATACGTAGTGTAACACTAATGAACACTAGTGGATATCCAGTGTGTGCTACTATGCTGAAAAAGAATAATGTTTTAAAAGAATAATGGTATATGTTTTAGTGATCTAATATTCAATTATTACCTATTTCGAATGAAACCGGTTTGAGGCATATTAGCTGGATAGTTTTAAAGTCTTTAGTGGACAATGGACATCATTATGTAGAATATTTGTTTGTTTGTTTATATTATATAGATTTTAAACACGATTATCATAGATGTATGTAAAAAATGTAAAATGAACTTGGCTTGAACCTGTCTAGATTCAAACAACAAAAAAAAGTGAGACGCCAAAATACAACGTTTTCATTTCAAAGATATTTCACTTACACATAATAATGACGTTGCGCGCAACATAAAAACGCGCTATCTAAATATGCATCAGCATCTATTCCGCCATAAATGTTACAAATAACCGCGAAATGTCGTGTCATTAAATAATACGACTCAGATAAGGACAGATTAATGGCTTTTTATATCGTTGATCGATACGTTTGAACGACCCTCGTTAAAAAACGAAAGAGCTATGTGCGATTTTGAGTTTCGATGTTCTGGCTTCACACCGTTATCAATGAGTCGGCATGAGTGGCATCAAACAAACCAACCTACTGTTAGCGGTACTTCAAAAGCTCTTAGTAAAATTATTGTGAAGTTTCATAAATATTTGTAAAAATCAGCGCCGTGTATTTCGGTTTTTGAATGAACGCACGCCGCGGCGCCGAGGAAGCGAGCTTGAAGTGTCACTGTGGATAGTCATTCTCTATAGAGGTTATCCGACTCAGGTGCATTAGGAATAATTAGATCGATTTAAAAATAAACATCTTCAAGTATCCTGATCTGTTTTTTGCTCATACCACGCTCTAACATTTAATAATATATTTTTAGGTCATAACATAAATTTATGACTAAAAAAAGATACACATTCCAAGTTTCATTTGAATCTGTTTAGCCGTTACGAACTTGAGTTGTAACGCTTGGAACAAGCTCACATAAACACAAGATTTCGCATGTAATATTGTTGTGATGATGGTATGATGCGAATATATATTAGCATATGAAAATAAACACAACCATTACGATTAGCCTGATATGTCCCCACTCCCAGGGCTGGGCAAAGGCCTCCCCACGATCCATCAAGTCATATTGAACTTGATCTATTTGTGCAAACGATCTATCATCATCACCATCATCATCATCATCTTCATCAGCATATAGCAGTCCACTGCTGGATATAGGCCTCCTCGAAAAAGTGCTTTTGCGCCGTCTTTGACGAATCCAGCGCTCCTCGCTCTATCGGAAGTGTTCGTATCCATTATCATCATCCTCAGCCTATTCAGTCCACTGCTGGACAAAGGCTTCCCCTAATGAGTGCCATTGCGCCCTGTCCCCAGCTCGACGCATCCAGCTCTACAGCAGCCTTTTGCAAATCATCAATCCACCTAGCCGGAGGGTGTCGTTTGCCGAGCCGCGGTCTCCACTCAAGAACTCGTTTAGCCCAACGGTTATCGTTTCTTCGGCAGATATGACCAGCCCACTGCCACTTCAGCTTGCTCGGATAGTCTTGTTACAAATCCTATTTTTCAGATATCCATCATCACATTCATAAAAAAACATCGTCAAAACAAACAAAAAATCCGTTTGTTACAACATATATTGGATTCAACATTACGACTAATATTTCAATGGTATGAAAAAGTTGCCCCCTGATATTGGAAGGGCCAGGCTGCTCAAATCACCCGGTCACTAGAATATTGTTTTCACTATATTAGAAACGTGATCGCAATTTTAAGAATGAAAAATACTATTTCAACTTCAGACGTTCCTTATTTGATTGTACTAGTGTGTATTTTCCTTTACGTGTGATAAAAGTGTACTTTACTTGTGATGAAAGTTTACTTTACAGAAACCACGCAAACTGTGTTTACCATGGGTCAGTTATTCATAATATTGAAAGCAATGCTGGTATTTGCAATAGGATATACGGGTAGTTTGTGGAATTTGCCTGTAATTGCATTCTGTTAATGAGCCCCGATGAAAGCGTCCGAATTCAAAGGGCATAATTCTGGGTATCAGTTAATTAGGTTTGAAATACATTACCAGGTATAAATTTAATAAATCTTTATTCAAAATTAATTATCTGTTCTGAGAATTTTTGCTCAATTATATATACTTTGCTGGTTTTGGCAATAAAATAATTGTATTTTCAAATAATTGCCTTAAACCTAACGATACCTAGCTTACCTATCAAATATACGATTATTCATAACTAGCGGTCCGCCCCGGCTTCGCACGGGTAGTTAATAAAAAAATAAAAATATATAACTTTTTACACATACACCCTTTATTTCTTGATAATAAGTATTGACTTCCCTTCCGGGCCCCGTAATGCTTATTTCATCTAGCCGAGCGGGTAAGCGGTGACATGACCACGCAACTTTTTTCAAATACTTACGTTTTTAAACTCGTGATATCTTTGGAATGGAATGTCAAAATTAAATGATTTAAAATTTATTTTGATAAGGACTAATACCGAGTGACAAATAAAAAGCCTTTTCCAGTGCCGGCAGATCACTTAAATTTTTAAAATAATTTAACACTTATTGTGACATAACTATAATAGCTAGATAAATGCTGTTGCGACACTTTTTGTAGATTTTGATGTGTTCTAAATAGCCGTAGTACGTTATGTGCGCTGCGAAAACTATTGAATAGTTTTCGTAGAGCACGCGATTTAAGGAATTTTTTAAGTCTTTTTTTTACATCTCGGGTTACATTATTGAAATTTTAGGTAAGGGATCCTAATTTTTTTGAAAATATAATATAGCCTTTAACACCCGAGGATAGTGTAGCTACCCAACGGTGAAATATTTTTTTAAATCGGTCTAGTTGTTTCGGAGCCTATTCAATGCAAACAAACAATCAAATCTTTCCTCTTTATAATATTAGTGTAGAAGTGAAATCACGCATTCTTTTTCTCAACTTAACTAATGGCCGATTCCTATATAAAATACTGTAACCGATGACGCTTTATTTTCCCTTGAAAACTTGAAAACTTGGTTTTGACGACTCGTTTTTAATTTTTGACAGTTTTACAGGGAGAGGTATAAGGTTATAGGAATCGGCCTAAGGCGACTATAATTGTCAAACCTCCCTCTCGCTCGCACTATTCAACATTTTTGAAGATATAAAATCACTGAATGTAGTTATGCAAAATAGCAAACCTTCACGGCCTAGAAAATAACAATTCAAAGGTTCAATATCATGTTGAACCCAACACGTTTTCTTACCAATAATTTGCACCAAAATTGATCACATTGGTGCGAGTTTTTGTTAAGAAAACGTGTTAGAATCAAAATGATATTATTGCTGAACCTTTGTATTGTTATTTTCTAGGCCGTGTAGGTTTGCTATTTTGCCTACATTCAGTAATTTTATATCTTCAAAAATGTTGAATAGTGCGAGCGAGAGGGAGGTTTGACCCTTATAGTCGCCTTAAATCGAGCGTTATAAAATGTCATTTGATTATAAATAAGGGAGTAATAGATCTGAAATGATAGTTTATTTATATCTTCGGTTTGCTCTGCCCTGACTCCGCTAGAGTTTGAAGTTCTGCTTATAGTTATAACAATGAACTTGATAGACAGATTGGTACAGACAATTTCGTTAAATTATACAGAGCTCCCTAAATTTCTGAAATGATAGTTTATTTATATCTTCGGTTTGCTCTGCCCTGACTCCGCTAGAGTTTGAAGTTCTGCTTATAGTTATAACAATGAACTTGATAGACAGATTGGTACAGACAATTTCGTTAAATTATACAGAGCTCCCTAAATTTAATAATGGGCCGGCCATACGCTCCGGTGCAAGTGGACAGTAAGACTGTACCAGCGCAGGTGGCTTGTGCAATTGTTGATAAGCTTGCGTTATAACCTAAACTGGTGTTTTTTTGTTTGTTTTCTAGCGAAAATTGCACATATGATCACAATAAATAATGAAATCTCATTTACAACATTGAATTTATTTAATATATTATGGTACAGTACACATAATAGTTTTACATTGAATCAAGTTAGTTTCCACGTCACATCCGGCGCCGGTCGTCAGAAACTACCGACGTCTTCGTTTAATTCTACCCCCGGAAATGACGTACCGATAACAAGGTGACATTGTTCGCTACATTGTCTAGGATTCCCGTTAAATGGTCGGGAACAGCTTTTAATTAATGTACGAATTTAATTAACATTGACATATATTTTGAAGAGAATATTTTGAATTAATAAACGAATAATATTGAACATTAGAATATATCTTACAGAATAGGCAATTATCAAATATTTTTTTTATGGTACTTGAAGATGGAACAAGCACATGTTCCACCTGATGTTAGGTGGTAACCATTACCTATCACAAAGCATTGCATCATAGATCACGTTTTTTTGGAACGTGCTATTAGATGCAATACCCTGCGTCCATCAACTTGAGCCATGAAGATGATAAGTCTCTTGTGCCTGTAATTTAACCGGCATCCACACCCTTCAAACCGAAACACAGCACAGCTGCTGCACGGCAGAAATAGGCATGGTGGCAGTACTTCCCCGGATGAGCCTTCCACAAAGAACTCTACCACAACTAAAATATTTTCAATAGTCATCATAATTAATTGACTCAGGCGTGACTTTGCGCAAATCCATTACAAGATATTCTACAAGGCAAAATATTTAGTACAAATTCCGCTACCTATTCTCTGAAAGGTTCCACAAAATGCGCCTGCACCGCCCCCTCCCACAGATTCACATGCCAATCAGAGAAAGAACAAGGAAACAAGCAATTAATAAATGCAACCGTCTACTTGCTCTTTCACAAAATAAAAATAAACACGTTAACCTGTTAATAGCCATCATCATTATAAACAACCTATAGAAGTCCACTGCTGAACATAGGTCTCCCCCAAGGAATTCCACGAAGAGCGGTCTTGAGCCCTCTCCATCCACCGATTACCTGCAATCTTGACGATGTCGTCGATCCATCTGGTGGGAGTCCCACACTTCGTCTTCCAGATCGTGGTCGCCATTCGAGAACCTTTATTCCCTAACTGTTATCGGTTTTGAATTTTATTTTTTACGTCTTTATTTATTTATTTAATTGTACCAACACATCGTACACACTTTTCATGTATTTTATTATTACTAACACTTTCATAGGTTAATGTCACCTCAATTATAGGTACAAATGGAATCGTAATAACAAAATTGCCAATTACCTTTACATATTAGTAATAAAACACCAGTGCAGTGAAATGGAATAAAGGTGAATTTGGACTGGAATTTTCTGATGAAGAAAATAGTGCGCCGATCGTTTTTAGGATTCCGTACCCAAAGGGTAAACGGGACCCTATTACTAAGACTCCACTGTCCGTCTGTCTGTCTGCCTATCTGTCAGTCACCATCAGGCTGTATCTCATTAATCGTGATTAATCGTGACAGTTAAATATTTAAGCGGGGTTCCAAAAAAAACAAACATACTTTTTTTGCTGTTTTTTGCTCAATATTAATAACGGCATCGTGTAGACACTTGAAATATACACGGTATATTAAGTTGTTTATTCACTTCAAAAATAAATAATTAAATTAAAATAAAATCAACTAAGGGCTCCCATACATGTAAATATAATGGTACGGAACCCTTCGCGCTCGAGTCCGACTCGCACTTGTCCAGTTTTTAGTTATAAAAAGACTGGACTTATAAACCGTACCTACTACGTTGCCTCATAATCATTATGAACAATAATTATACTAGATACTGGCGAAATTTTGAAAACTATCCCAGAAGCCATTAAAAAAAGAAGTGAAAAGTTTTGTCGAATTATATTTTTGCTTTACCCTTAAAGTGTCTTTCTTCTTCTGAGCAGCGGCAAGTACACCTAGTACGATCCGACCCGAATAAAGGAACTACGTCATACTTACAGCCAGCTTTAGACGGATCATAGATAAAGAAGAGAATAGATGAAGTCTTAAAATTCACTATGCTCTGAACGTCAACTCATACGGCTGATCTCTACTTTCTTATGTCCTTACATCATTTGCTAGAAAGGGATGCATACTTCAATCTCAATGCGATTGCTGCGACTTCGTACCAGGGCATTTGTATGAAACTGCAAAGCATTTTATTCGAGCGTCCTGGTACGATTTTCTTTTTGATCTCATTTGAAGTCACATTGAGAGAAGTATGCATCCCTTTCTAGCTGATGATATAGGACATAAGCAAGTAGAGATCAGTCGTATGAGTTGATGTTCAGAGCATGAATTAATTATAAGGGTTATTTTATGCTTTAGTCACAGTTCTTTGAGACGGATATAGATACGTTCTGAGTTGTGTACCTAGCTACTTTAACCTCTGAACAGAAAGATAAATCAGAGACAGCACAATCCCTTAGTTTATTTACCTAGGTAGCAATAAATCTGCCCTGTCCGAGGCAAGACAAATTAGGGTTGATTATATTGTTAGGGAACCAATATTGATACTGTATTGTTGCTCGCTTAAGTTATGTTTTAGTTTGTAAGGTTTGAAGGTAAGTTGAGCGAGGTTGGCTGAATTAGTTGGATGATTAAGGTTTGCTTAGTTTACAAGATATACTTTAGAAAGTAGTATACCATACCTTTTTCGCCGTGAAGAAGCATTGCTGTGTTTTGGTTTAAAGAATGTGGACTGTGGATGCCGGTGAAGTTATAGGATCAAGAGGCTTATCACCTACATACCTCAAGTTGATCATGCATAGTAGGGTGTACGTTCCAAACATGAGTCTACGAAACAATACTTTGTTAAGGGTCGTGGTTGCCACTTTAACATCAGGTGGGCCATGGGCTTGTTCCATCGATAAGTATGATTTTTTACTTTTTGGTGTATATAATAAACAGTTTATCCTTCTAGATATCTAACAGATAGTGCTGAATATTTCTACATTGGACCTTAGATTATCACTATTAAAAAGTATTCTAGGAAAAGATACGCCATTTATCCGTCAAAGTGCTACGTATTTTTCTAAGCAAACCCTTTTATTTGATACCCATATTGTAGGAGTGCATTAAAATTAACTAGTTCACTATCTTGGGTGTTCCGCCATGTTTGATTTAGAATGACATCACATAGCTTACTATGCATTTTCAACCAAACTATGTATATATGTGTATAAAAAAATTCAGCTCAATCGGTTGTAGATATCTGTTTCTTAATTCAGTTGCAAGATTCCACCGTAACGTACATAGTTACAATGCAAGTTAAATAAAATCTTTTAAATACGTAACGAACACAAACAATCCAGACCAAAGAGTTTTAAAACAAAAAGGAACACTCGAATCTTGCAGACCCAAAAGTGGTGAAACTCCTGTCCGAATGCAGTTACATTGCGGAAGTCGTTTGCGGTTCCGCTTTCTTTTGTTTCGCAACCGGAAATCCCGCAACTTCGCTTGAAAGAAATACTTTCGAGTTTTGAGGGATTGTTTGTTTATTAGCTTTTAACTTTTTGAAAGGGGTAGGATTTCAATGGTTTGATTTAAGTTTTCGGAATTCTGGTTTTGAAGATTAATAGACACATTGCTGTTGACGAAAACAAAATAACTCAAACAAATAATGACCTGATTTTTGCAGAACCTATTTTCATACATTTTTCCCGTCTTCCTTATAAAGTTAAGTAAAGTAAAATAAAGTAAAAAATCTCTTTATTCATGAGGCATTTAAAGCATACTTTGAATCGTATTTTTTTTTAAATTACCACCAATTTGAAATTCTACCACACAGAACCAAACCAAACAGAGAAGAATTGGCAAGAAACTGTGCTTGGCTTATGTATTTTTAACGTCATTGTTCTTCATAACTATTATATTGTTTTTGAGGGAGTTGGATGCAGTTTCATCACAAGCTTTTTTGTCATGTAAACAATCAGATATTTTATCATAAGCTTTATTATTACAGAGATTACGTTTAAAAAACATTTTTGAATTTATTTACAGATAAATTAATCAGATTACAAAACACACACAGACAGATTAAAAAAATCGTACACTCATCCCTTTAAAAGATTGACTATCTTTATGGAGCCTTATAGTAGGAACAGCTAGTTTATCCTTATTTCTAGTGTTAACATTATGTTTGTCGCTATTTTTAACAAACAAATCAATATGTTTTCGGACATACTTCAAGTTTTCATTTAAATATTGGCACGGAACTATCATAATATTTATTTCTTTAAACTTAGTTCTAAGTGATTCTCTGATAAACCTCGGACAGTTCAAATAAAGTTAAAATATCTCTTTTTGTTTACATTTAAATGACAAAGACAAGCTTAATTTATCGAGCGTTATAAAATGACATTTGGTTATGAATAAGGGGGTTAGAAGTTATTCAATGGATAGAGATCTTATATATATCTTGGGTTAACAGATTGAACTTAATTGAAAAATAAGATCTTAGTATAATAAGTAAATAATGGTGGTAATTATCACACAGCATTAAGTAGCCAAAAAATAAGCAGAGCTTGTATTAAGAGAGCCAAATAACTGATATACTACTTTATGTGAATATATATATATATATATATATATATATATGAATATATATATTATGTAGTAAACACCCAGACTGCAAATAATTTAAACATTTGTCCCACTGCAGGTTCTGTGTCTCAGGTGGACCTTTGCGTTTTTTCGCCCACTACGCCATAGAGTACGCCACTATTTTTTGGAGGAAGCTTAGGGCAGTAGATTTAAGCAGTCTGATGCTGTATACTTATAATGTCAGACAGTTGAGGCTAGTCTTCTGCTCGGAGTCAGATAAACGAAACAGAGCCTGGCTCAACAGACAGCCAGCTCAAATGTAAATGCCGGTAGAACTGTTATCTGCAATAGACATTGCCCGAATTTAAGGCTTAGTTCGCAACTAAAGCGTGATTTAATTTTAAAGCCTTCTGGCACAGTATCCAATGGTAACAGTTAATGAACTTTTACACTTTTACCGCTAGTCTCATGCAGGAATTGGAAGAAAAAGAGTAGTTAAGGCGTTTTGTAAGCAGTCTATGTGTTACAATAATAACACCAGTCTATTCTGTCCACTGCTGGACATAGGCCTCCCCTTAAGAAAGGGGATAATCCGACGATATAAATAAAAATAAAATAAAATAAATATGTCCATTATCCCCTCGCTGGGTATGCGGAATTTGAATATAAAAACATCTGATTCCAGAAATCATAGTAAGACCCAAGATTTTTTGAATAAGAGAATCTCATTAGGTTGATTTGAAGTTTTTGGATGTTTTCAATCTTTTTAACAAGATAGCATGAAGAACTGTTCCGGTAAGCTACGCTATAATTTTGACATATTCTTTCGTAAAGTAGATTGCTAGAGATATACTAGTACAAAAGAATGTGCGCCTTGAACAAAAATCTGTGCCTCCTATAAAGGTATTGTCTCGTTTCCTCTATAGTGTTACACATAAGATTAAACGAGATACAACCCCTTTTTAGATATTTTTATTGAGAAAAATCAGGCACAGATTCAAAGTGCTCTCCTCTGCAAAAGTTTCTCGAGAAACTACGAATAATTTGGTACATCGTACCGATCTGATACATAAAATACCCTTTCGGAGTAAATCCATAATACTGTTTCCATTATATACTGTGCAGTGCGCCTCCTGTGTATTCACTGTGGGTATGGGTAGCCTCTTAATAAATCTGCTACTTAGAGCGAGTTCGACTCCCGGCGGGCCACCTCTCGAATTAACTTACTATTAACTTACTGCTGACCAGGGAGAGAATTTGCCAGTGTTTTGGAATTTATATAACTTTCAATAGCTCTACTGAAACTTATATATTTAGCAGTAGTTGCTAACTAACCCGATAGAGGGGGTCAACCTTTCAAAACTCTAGAATTAAAGGATACATACAAAAAACCATAGGACAAAACACTCAAAGTTTTTCTCGTATTTTCAAATTTTCTTTAAAGTTTTTTTTTTAATCTCCTTAATCTAGGCGAAGAAAACAGATATAATTCAAATCGGTCGAGCCATTTTTAAACTTTTGCAAGACACATGCACGGCTATTAATTTTAAAAGATTTACCCCCTTATTAATAACCAAATGTCATTATAATGGGTCAATAAAGTAATATTGTCCCTGTCATTTAAACGTAAATTAAAAGAGTTGACATGATATTGCTATCTGAGGTTCAAAGAACCGTTATGGGCGGGATTTTAGTCAACAAACTCATTGTAATGCTCGATCAACATCATAATTTCTTTATGTTTAAGTTGGTGTCAGTACAATAAAGAGTTATTTATCTATCTATCTATCTATCTATCATAGGTGCATTAAAATTTTAGATAGACAAACAGATATTCCAAAATCGGTTATGAAATTTATAAGACGGGCCCGTCTGAGGCACGTCCTAACTCGTCAAAGGGTGAACTAATCCTAACTATGATTAATTGAATTTAGGAGTGGCTCGACCAATGGCAGCGGGTACACTCAAATCTGTTACTTCAGTCTTCGTGTACAGTTGTGAACGAAAGTGACGCGATTATTTGGTTTTATATGTCGCTTCTTATGAGTCGCTCTTAACAGAGCGGTCGTGGTCGTTATGTCGGGACGGTGGCCTGCTTCACAATCCTACGCCATTCTCCTTGCACCGCAGCTTTTCTGGCGCACTCGTTCAGGGAAATATTTGCGGCATTGTGTACATTCTTATAGATAAGACAAAGCTTCTCTCCATTAAAAATTTGTTAAGGTCACCATGTTTGAAAACAATATTACAGCTAATACAATTGAAATTGTATTTTACTTACATACTAGCTTTTGGCCTGTGGCTTTCCTTGCGTTCAAAGTTATTTTTGATATTCCGCTGGAATAGATGGTACCTATTTTTTCTGGATGAAATGTATCACGGTTTTTAGCCCACAACAACAACGGTCTTTCTCGAAGCGTTTCGTCGTATTTTTGTACCCTTATAGATTCAGTCTAGATTGTGCTTTTACCTTTTCTGTATAGCTGAAAATGTATAGGCGAAAGATGATCGATTTAACAAAGAGAAAGAAATAAGAAAAGGAGAACAAAGAAATGAACAAACTATTATATATTATATTTTAATAAAATCTATTTACAATAAATAAATTAATATGTATGAAAACCTAACACTGTATATTAACGAGTGTACAAAACCGGAACAACCCAAAGAAACACTGCAAACGGTTCAACTTCAAAATAAGCAGTGGTAAAACTTTAGCATCCAACTGTATACGTGGAAATCTGATCGAGTCCGTGTAAAGTTCTTTTACCTGCAGGTTAACTTGGAGCCGGCCGCTTTGAGGGTTTAGGGAATAGAATATTGAAGGTTGTTTCCTGAATACTTCGAATATGGTTTCTGGGCTTTATATCGGTGTCTGTATAGGTAATAACCATATTTATAATTTCCGGCAGTTATATTTATTGTATTTAATTATTTTAGGGTTTCGTGTCTCAGAAGGAAATAAGGAATCCTAATAGGATAACTTACGTTTGTTTATCTGTTACTACTTGGATATGTGGTGGTTTAGTGGCATTTAGATCAGGGGCCTCATTCTCAGGAATATATATATTAATGTCACGTTAGATATATATAGAGAGCACTTTCTTTCCATACGGTTTTGACAGTTCACGCGATATATATCACGAGAATCAGGGATCTGGGCGCTTCCATGTTTTAGAAGTCACGTTAAGATGTCAGTCGTAAAGCCATGTCCAAGGTCTTTAGGCGACTTAAAAACTCCGACACTAGAGTCGGCCACTAGCTCATACGAAGAAGGAAGACATTTAAAATATAGAAGTGGACTCTTAATGAAATGAATGGTGGGTTGGTATCTGTTCTGCATAGGTGCCTACTTGCCAATTTTTTATTTTACTCCAGTGTGGTGCCTGCCTACTCCGCCTTTGTTGTCGTTGTTACAAATAATGTTTGTTTATTAATATCGTTTCTGTATATATGTTTGTATGTTATTTTGAGCTGTGTATATCTGTTTGCCTGTGTTTTTATGTGTTGAATAAAGTTCCATTCTATTCTACATAATATAATCTTATTAATAATGAAAATCGTATAATTAATGGTAACCCAGCTGGTCAGCGCAGGGATCTTAAGTGTGGCTTAAGTTTTTGATAGTTGAAGCGGCTTCGGTATTTACTGGTTAACTTAAGGGTCAGTTACGAACCCCTCGAGGGAAAACAACTTGCCACATTGTTTCGAGTTGTAACTTACAAACAGTCCAATATTACTTTGCCTTATTTTTAACTGACTTAAAAAAAAGAAGGTTCCACATTTGGTTGTTTTTTTTGTTGCCTTATAACTTTGTTGTTTATGAACTGATTTAAAAAAAAAACTTTTGGGAGTTTATATTAAAAAATATAGACCCTGGATCCATTTCTTTGAAGTCGGATTTTTTGGATAATTTTTTTTTGTACACGATGGATTAACTTACAAAAAATGACAAAAGTTCTCTCACTGTCAGTAAATGACAAACAATGATAGGGCGGCTAACTTTAAACAATGGTTGAATTCAAATACTGTTTATAAAGTAAAGGGGTTAGTGTTAAAAATATTTAACATCATATATATTTAAAAAATTAAAAACTTATCTTCTTATCTTATAAGCCAGTGTAATCCCAATGCAGGGCAAAGGCAATTCCCAAGATTTGGAAGTAAAGAAGAAGGAAGAGGGAAGAGAGTCCTTTTATCCATCCACACCACATCCACATCAGCCTATATCAGTCCACTGCTGGACATAGGCCTCCCCTAATAAAGGGGGATATACCCATAATCCCCACGCTGGGCATGCGGGTAGGGGATCGCAGGGCACAGCTTCTCGCACCACCGACGCTGCTGCCCGTCAGTGGCCAGGGGATTTAGCTGTGCCGATGTAGGCTGTGCTATGCCGCAATCAGCCGGCCGCCAGAGCCCCGTTCGTTGTTTAGCAGGGTGCACCACGTGCAGGTGGGGTTGGCTTGGGTTCCGAAGATAGGGGTTGGAACCCTGTACACCCCTTTTATCCATACTTCCCAATAAAATAAGTAGTAGTAGAGTTCTTTGTAGAGGGCTCGTCCGGGGAAGTACTGCCACCATGCCTATTTCTTCCGTAAAGCAGCTGTGCTGTGTTTCGGTTTGAAGGGTGTGGGTGCCGGTGAAATTACAGGCACAAGAGGCTTATCATCTTCATGCCTCAAGTTGATGGACGCAGGGCGTTGCATCGTAGAGCACGTTTCAAAAAACTTGATCTATAAATAAATAAATAAATAAATAAATAATGCTGGACAGTATCACACAGCATCATGTAGCCCCAAACTAAGCAGAGCTTGTATTATGGGAACCACATGATTGATATATTACATAATATACATTATTTTTTTTGTAAATACATACATATCATACATAGAAAACACCCAGACCCGAGACAAATATCTGTAGAGCATGCAAACATTTGTCCCGCGGCGGGAATCGAACCCGCAACCTTCTGTGTCTCAGTCGGACCTTCGCCCACTGCGCCACAGATATGCTATGTTGCAATGCTTTGTGATAGGTAATGGTTACCACTCAACATCAGGTGGACCATGTGCTTGTTCCATCTTCAAGTATCTTAAAAAAAAAAGTTGACGTATGCGTAGGCCGTTGCACCGTAGGATACGTTCTAAACATGCGTAACCTACGATGCAATACTCTGTTATAGGTAATGGTTACCACTTAAAATGGTGTGGCCGGGGGCGGGCGTGTTTGGGTGTTTTCTATTAAATAAAATGTATATGTATTTAAAAAAAGTAGTAATATTGGGTTCCCATAATAAAAGTTCTGCTTAGTTTGGGGCTAGATGATGTATAGTGAAAAAAAATCAAGCAAATCAAATATAATAAAAATACACAAAACATCACGTTTGTTTCCATTCAATAATGCATCTGTCGCTCCAGCCGCAGGAACACGTATCTGCTATTCGTCATTTGCAGCGTTCTCGGTGCAGTTGTGAGACATTCTTCCAGCCACTGGCTGAATAACAAATTGTTCACAAGCTTTTTCTCCGCATTAAAATAAAAAATATATTTCTATCCGTCGGAAATAGTGCTTTTTTCTGGATGGTGATCATGATCTGTAGATTAGACATTGCGTGAAAGCGTAATAAACAAGCAAACTCACTTTCGCAATCGTTTCTTGTTAAATCATGATTTGACGTTTGAGTAGTCTTGTATCGACGTTATGAAAAGGTTTTTGAGCTAAGGATTAAAAAAAAAATTTTTACATTCCTTCTTCTTATTTTTCTTATTCATATAATTGAGTTTTTTTGTCATAGTCATAATTTATATTATGAACTAGCTTCCGCCAGCTTCTTCGCTTCCGTGGTACCCGGATCAAAAGTAGACTATATGTAAGAATCCAGGTCACAAACTATATATATTTTAAATTTTATCCAAATCAGTTCAGCTGTTACGAAGTTGAGTGAGAACAAACACGCTCACACACACACAAACTTTCGCATTTGTAATATTAGTGTGAAGTTTGATTATTAAATCATAATTTATTAGACTCTTTCAATAGGCATGACGACTGAAAAATTCTAATTAGACCATTATTTACATTATCAAAAAATATTGGCCCCGTATTTTTTCTTTTGTCAATTAAACAAAAAATGGCAAAGATATGCTTAATATACTTTTTACCTAACCGTGACGTCAAGAGCCCCCACTCCCGAACTTTGACGCTTTTATCTCAGTCAATTATTATTTATTTGATAAATAAAAAAAAATACGTGTCCAATATTTTTCTTGATCTATCTGACGGTCTAATTAGATATTTTTTTTACCCAGTCGTCATCTCTATTGTGGTTCTATATATTTTCTATCTTTTTGATTCTTCTATCATCATATTTGTATGAACGCCTGAAGGCTTCCAACATGGCTTTATGGTACTTATCAAGTTATAATCGGACGTCCGAGACAACATTATTCACAAACGTGATTTAGATCCGATATCGGCGCCGTGGCGTGCGTAATGAGTGTTTGTTTAGGCCGTGTCCGATCGCTGTGTTGACACAAGGACATTAGCTAAAATCGACGGTCACTGAATGCCGAATGTTGACGCAGTTTGCATGATAATACCTTATTATTGTTACTCGTCGATATAGTTTTCTTTCGTATATTTATATGAAAATTATTTAAGGTAATTTATTTCAAACAACTCTTTAAATTTTTAGTATTTATTTTGAAAATAAACTACGTAATTTTACAGTTTTTTTTTTCAATTAATTCAGTGGATATGCTATTTAATGTTTAGCCGACGAGGAAAACAATGCTGTTTTTGGTTTTGGTAGGAATAATAAAAAAGTTTTAAATCCAAACGTCTGTCGTCTATTTGCCTATACCAAATACTCCAATATTTTGGACATTTTGCACATTTTGCACGCAAAAGCCCCAGTAATATATGAAAGGATAATCGTAACAGGCAAAAGACCGAGAGGAAGGAGCCCAAAATGCTGGCCAGGTGTCAGTACAGCTGGAAACTCCAGTAAACGCCGCGCTCCATCAAGCCGAAGACCGTGGCAGATGGATGGAAAATCATCAATAGTGTCTTTGCGCGGAATCATGATCCTCAACTATGGAGGATCGAATAAGGGTTAAAAAAAAAAAAAACAGTACAAAATTACATTAAATTCATGTTTCTACGATTTGCCTTGAATTTTAAATTGTCAATAAAAACATATTCTCAAGTCAACTTTTAAAATTAATGAAATCCAAATAATCTAAAGGAGTCGGACTGAATAATTTCTGCAAATACTTTGAAGCAAATATGGATGTAATTTATAAAAAATAATTTAACCCTAGCCAAACGTAGTAGATTAACATCTTGCCTAAATATCTTTATTCTAATAAAATTATATTGTCCGCTTTAATTGTCAAATATAATAATATTTTGAATAAAAATATTTCACTTTTCTATTCTGCTTATGCCCAGTCACGTATAGGTACAATGTAGAGAAAAAGTGTTGCATCGAAATTCCCTAAAGGATTCTAAATATTATTTACTTACTTTTATTTATTTTTATTCTTACTTTCTTGGTCCATCTCTTTTTTGGTCTCCCTCGTGGTCTCTTCTGCTGTGGCTTTCAGTCGGTGATCACTTTGGGTGCAATATTTTCCTCCATTCTCTGTATATGCCCGGTCCATCTCAGGCGTTGTGATTTAATATATCTCACGATCGTTTTCTGATTTGTCAACGCTACTTTTTTTTAAAAATATAATTGAATTTTATAATCGTATAGATCTGAAAGACGAAGGAAGACTCCCCACTAGATGGAACGACGACATCGTCAAGATTGCAGGTAATCGGATGGAGAGGGCTCACGACAGTTCTTCGTGGATATACTTGGAGACTTATGTTCAGCAGTGGACTTCTGAAGATTGTTGTTGATGATGTTGTGTATTTTTAATTAGGATTTTTTTTTAGAAAAACGTGTCGAAGAAGCCATGTCTTATTTTTTATAAAAACTGAGATTACGAGTCCACCTATAATTTAAAACGTTTTACAAAATACTAAAAACAAGGAAAAACAAAACATGACGTAAACAAAGGAAATCTTATTCAATATGTAAATTTTTATTTAATTATACATGTACATATTATACGTAAACTTAGTTGTCAGCTCGTTATAAATGAATATTTTATAAACTGAAATTACGAATCCTCACATAATTTTATGCTCCATACAAAACTTTTACAAACATAAAACTTCTGCTGTCCACTGCCCAACGTCCACTGAGTCAGCGAATGGCTGGTAACAAATTCGGGCAACCGCAAACGCATGTTGTTTTAGGCCGAAAGCAAACAAGATGCAGCATGGCCGCTAATACTCTGTTTGCCTTCCATATTTATGCGAGTACAGGACACTTGACGTCCCCCGGAATAATTAGTCCGTTATAAAACGCATGACGTATGTTTGTGTTTTGTACATGACTGTACCGGCGATAGGCTGTTTTTACAGTTTTGTGTTTTTGTAGCTGTATTTACGTAGCAGGCCTACGAACTTCGTAGCATTGGCTGACTACTTTCCAAAATAGGTATGTTATTGTAGAGATAGCTATTACAGCATTTTTATATCAAATAGTAGCAAAAAGTAGCAAAAATTGAGCATGTTTTGAATCTCATATCGTAGTTCGTAGCGTATTAACGTAATTTACAGGTCTACGAAATTGGAAGCTGCAGGTGAATGGTTTATTCGGCTTGATTTAGGGGAAGTATAGGATGTAAAAAAAGCCCATAAGTACAACCAAACAATCAAAATTAGGCAATTTGTAATTGAATTTTCACTTCGGATTGCCAATAAATTTATTGGTACGAAATTCACAGGAAATCTAGTCAAATAAAAAATGTATAAATGCAATTAACTTTATTTATCTGACGGCCTCTGCAGTGGGCGAAGGTCCGCCTGAGACGCAGAAGGTTGCGGGTTCGATTCCCGCTGCGGGACAAATGTTTGCATGTTCTGTAGATATTTGTCTCTGGTCTGGGTGTTTTCTATGTATGATATGTATGTATTTACAAAAATATATAAATGTGTAGTATATCAATCATGTGGTTCCCATAATACAAGCTCTGCTGAGTTTGGGGCTACATGATGCTGTGTGATTACGTCCCGCATTATTTATTTATTTATCTGCCATCCTTGTTTATTACAATAATTGGTATACAATTCAAATGGAGCGTGTAAGGTAACCATAGACTGCTAGAAAGGCGATCCGCAATAACTCCGTCCAAATCTGACGTCGACATGACCGATATTCGTGCAATTTGCATGGGCAATGCCTTTGAATAATTAAAGGCACCTCAGGTACCTATGAATATGTAAGACAATGCTTCTAAATCTTGGGACCAATTAGGGAGGGTCATTAAACCCTGCTTGATTACCTGTCTTGAGACGAATGGTTTGTGTGCTAGCAGACTGTGGCAGGCATTTCGCTCGCCCAATTTTATGTTGTCATGATTTAGTAGGTAAGATAAATCGTTTTTAAATAAAAAATCATGACTTAATTTACTGGAAAATTTAAACATAAAAAAAGGATTTTTTTTGTGCTTGTTCTATTGAATTTTCTATTGATTATTTTATTTATTATTAATAATAACAAGTCAGATGACTAAGTAATAGATTATCACGATCATCATTTTCTGTTCTACCACTTCATATATAATTGTGGAATAATTTTGTATCAATACAGTGTGATCAATGAAAGATATGGCCAAACATTTATAGCTTAAGCTTTTCCATACTTACTTATTTTTTGTTCGCTTCAGAGATATGGCGAAACATTTATAGTTTAAGCTTTTCCATACCTACTTATTTTTTGTTTTTCGCTTCAGTTTAAACGATGAAAGATATGGTCAAACATTTATAGCTTAAGCTTTTCCATATCTACTTATTTTTTGTTTTTCGCTCTAGTTTAATAAATGAAAGATATGGCCAACTAGCTTCCGCCCGCGGCTTCGCTCGCGTGGTACTGGGATAAAAAGTAGCCTATGTGTTAATCCGGGTCACAATTTTGTATATTCCAAGTTTCATCTAAATCCGTTCAGTAGTTATCGCGTGAAAGAGTAACAAACATACATCCATACATACTCACAAACTTTCACATATAAAATATTAGTGAGACTAGCTTCTGCCCACGGCTTTGCTCACGTGGTACCGGGATAAAAAGTAGTCTATGTGTTAATTCAGGCCACAAACTATGTGCATTCAAAGTTTCATCTAAATCCGTCTAGTAGTTTTTGCGTGAAAGAGTAACAAACATTCATCCATTCATCCATCCATACCCACAAATAAATAAATAATAATAAATAATTCGGGACGTAACCACACAGCATCATGCAGCCCCAAACTAAGCAGAGCTTGTATTATGGGAACCACATGATTGATATACTACACATATTTTTTTTTTTGTAAATACATACTTATCATACATAGAAAACACCCAGACCCGAGACAAATATCTACACAACATTGCAAACATTTATCCCGCAGCGAGAATTGAACCCTCAACCTTCTGCGTCTCAGGCGGACCTTCGCACACTGCGCCACATAGGCCGTCAAACTTTTGCATTTATAATATTATAGTAGGATATTAAGATAAGTTTTTCTATAGTTACTTATTGGACATATTCACCGTATGTTGACGTACTGTATCCACTACACCGCTAGTTTCTAAGTTACCTGCATTCCAGCATCAAGTACGTCTCGTCTACAGTTGAGTTTAGCTCTAACTCACAAAGCGTGCCATTCCGTCTGGTTACCGCTCTCCGAAACTTGCTCTACTGTATACAGACTGTATTGATTTTGATTAGTTCTGCAGTTTCTATAATTTATTAGAGGTACCTGTATCTTTGTTTGATATAGGTATTTGCCCTCCTCTCCGCGTCGCACTCTTCATGACTAAGGGTCAT
The DNA here is from genome assembly GCA_951804965.1 of Horisme vitalbata. NCBI lineage: Eukaryota > Metazoa > Arthropoda > Insecta > Lepidoptera > Geometridae > Horisme > Horisme vitalbata. Next base: position 3,574,116 of record OX638098.1, on the reverse strand, counting down.
GATTTCACCGTAGAATCTTCTTTCTGACAATGTTTTGCCAACTATGTCGGTTTTTGGCTGCGTGGAGCGCATCGTGAAGTTTCGTATCCAGAGTAGAGTGCATTTTTAAGCCTTTTTCTTTGTCGTATGAGTTAGTTGCCAATTCTGGTGTCGGAGTTTTTAGGCCACCCGAAGGTCTCCGACATGGCTTAACAACTGGAAAAACCGGGCCCAACATCCTACCACAAAACGGTCACCCATCCAAGCAGTGACCGGGCGGAGCATTGCTTAACCAAGATAATCTGCTAAGAGCACCGAAGTAAGCCTCGCCACGAGCGCTTCTTTCCTTTTTATATTTATATAAAAATCGAAAATATTGTGTCTTACCTATGATAAGTTTCGTTACAAATAAAACATTCATTCATAACACATTCATAGTTAACGTTATGTTGAGCTGATAGTATTGCTAAAGGCTACGTCGGACAGACCCTTGAGCCGTTTATCTCGAGCCTTTATAAGCCTCTTGTTATCAAAGTATTGTAGTTTGTATCTCCTTAACCTAAGATAACACAGAGCAATTAGCATCTTGGGAAGTGCCTTGCCGCGGGGGTTGGGTGTATCGGATTGTTTGTTATGTAGTTTACATGTAACTTTTCAGTTTAAACACTCAATGGCTTTATATTTAGATGGTAATTTGTAAAGCTATTACCATCATTAACCTGTATCAGTTTAATGCTGGACACAGTCCACTATGTAAGTAAATATAAACAATAATATTTAATATTTAATTGTTTAGCTGTTGGGGTAGCTCGGGTAGTAACCTTTGCCCAACGGTAGGACGAGTAATGTTAAATAAAAAAAGAGTTGGAAATTTTTCACACATCATTATGATCCCAAAGTAAGGAGAGCTTGTATTATGGTCTCACTCATTACTGTCATTAATTTCATTAGTCTCATCAGTTTGACTAGTTTAATTGGTTCATCAGTTTTTATTAGTTTCATGTATTTCATGTTATCATAGTGATTAAGAAAATTGATAACACAAAAAAATATGACTTGAAAACCTTCTTCTTTTGAAGTCTGTTTAAAATCAAAGAATAGTAAGTACGAGAAAAATACGTCAGCTGTAAGCACAGGCTGTACAGAAAGATGATGACGATGAGGACATTTATGACGAGAAAAATAAATTGTTTCACATTTCGCGCTAATCATAAATATTTGACGACCTCTGTGGCGCAGTGGGCGAAGGTCCGCCTGAGACGCAGAAGGTTGCGGGTTCGATTCCCGCTGTGGGACAAATGTTTGCATGTTCTGTATTTGTCTCGGGTCTGGGTGTTTTCTATGTATGATATGTATGTATTTACAAAAAAAAAAATTATATGTGTAGTATATCAATCATGTGGTTCCCATAATACAAGCTCTGCTTAGTTTGGGGCTACGTGATGCTGTGTGATTACGTCCCGTATAATAAAAAAAAAATATAAGACCATTATTGTACCATACTTCAGGCAAAATAAATCATTTCATTTCATTTAAAATAATACAAGAAAAACTTCTCGTGACCACACCTCACATACTAGCCTATATCAGTCCACTGCTGGACAAAGGCATCCCCTAACAAAGGGGGAAATGCTCATAATCCCCACGCTGGGCATGCGGGTTGGGGATTTCAGGGGACAACTTCTCGCACCGCCGATGCTGCTACCCGTCGGTGGTCAAGGGATTTAGCTGTGCTGGTGTTGGCTGCGCTATGCCTAAATCAGCCGGCTGCCAGAGCCTCGTTTGTTACTTAGCAGGGTACACTACATGCAGGAGTTTGGCTTGGGTTCCGAAGGTTCTCGTCGTCGTCACGAGAAGGTTTTCTTGTGTAATTTTAAAGGAAAATCAATTTATTTTTCTCGCCATTAAGGATTGTCTTCTAAAAACTTTTAGCAAAACAACAGATAATTATTGATGAAGCTGCTCTCAAAAACAAACTTACCCTATGTCTTATCCACACGTCAAGAACCATGAATAATCTACCACCTGCTAATTACTTACTAATGTGTAAACGAACTTGAAAGAGGGAAGATGTGTGGAGGGCCTATCTGATCTAATTGCGGACGCGACCTGCTTTGGTGACATTGCGTCGCGCGACGTAATAGGTACCAGATCATGGCAATAATAGGATATCTGTTATCTCTTATCTGTAATATCTGATACCGATACTGGAAGAAAGTATAATCCTAATAAAGTAATAAATATATAATATTAATGTAGTTATCACGATTGAGCGTAGCACGTAGCTTGTTAGCTAGTTACTCATACAAAACTTAGCTTCCACTCACGTCTCCGCTCGCGTGGTACCGAAATAAAAATTCAGGTCACAAATTATGTATGTTTTATCCAAATCCGTTCAGCCGTTAAGGAGTTGAGTGGGAACCAACATTTTCTTTATTCTTTTCTCTGTAAAATTGTGAGTGAACAAACCTGTGCTGAGTAAGTAAAGATTTATCTTATCATAATTTTTCTTATTCAAAAAATACAATAACACATCAACCAAGTCATCTATGGCCATGGCCATGTGAGTTAGTTCACATGCAGAAGATGAAGAATTGATCCATACAGAGTGTATTGAATATAGCAGTTTTGAATTTTGATATGTAGTCGACTGCGAGTCGCGCTCTTGAGTCGTGGTCGCAGTCTGTGCGAAGACGTCACATCAATAATGCAGGCGACCAGACAAGACGGTAACCTATCACGGGAGGATTTACGGCTCCAACGAGAAGGCTGTGAAGTTTGGTAAGATTTCACAAGTTACCCGCTAAAATTTTAAGATTTTGATTTACTGGCCTCTTGGCTTTGTTGTCTAATGTCTAGGTACATCACTTATTATTTTCTACTATATCATTAAGCAAATTTTAAGCACTACTAATCTATCTCCACAAAGGTTATCTGGAAGAAAATGCTACTTAGCAATAAGTTCAACTGTGCCTGTGGTGTAATTTATCTTGTGCAATTAAAAAATTTCTACCAATCTACATAAAAATATATCACCTGTAAAATTATTCTCCCAAGGCCTTATGGCTGTTTTGTTCTCGGCTGAATATAGCACAATAACCCAGCATGCCTTAGAATTTTAGTTCTAGAGCATGCCGGTTTCCTTCCCATATTTCCTTTAACCATTGCATGCGTACGTAGTATGCGCACACAATTTTTTCGAAATGATAAGTCCATTGGTTCACGGGAATTGGAACCCTCATGACCTCCTGATTGTAAGTTGGGATATACTTTTAGAATAATAACATAGTAGACTTGAAATTGGCTTCAACATTTCTATTAGAAGTAAGTATTTATAATTACTAAGTTAGATAAGCTTGTTGGTTATCAAAATTAATAAGTACATCGCGCTAAGCCACCACGGCTCACTCAAAAACTAAATAAAACCTCATCCAATCTCTCAAGCCAACTTTTAATTACCGTAGATCAGTTAACCATAATTCGATAGGTTCAAATGGACGACCGGACCGACTTTATGGCGGCGGCTATCAGCCGGGTCGATTAAACGACATAACCGGATTACCGCGACCGCCGGTTAAGTGGCGATCGGCAAACTGCCCGGACCGGTAATCAAGTATGCCGTTCCAGTTATATGATCCAACGTATAGCTTTGTAATTTGATAAAAATGAATACCTTAAGGATTTTTAGGTGATTGATTTCGGGTTTGGGAAATTGAAGTCGTCTAAGGGCTTTCCCTTAGACGACTTCAATTTCCCAAACGAAATACGAATGATAAAAGTGTCAATTATCAAAAAACTAGCTTCCGCACGCTGCTTCGCTCGCGTGGTACCCGGATAAAAAGTAGTCTATATGTTAGTCCAAATTATAAACTATGTTTATTTCAAGTTTCATCCAAATCCGTTTTGTAGTTTTTGCGTGAAAGTAACAAGTAAGTAGTCACAGACTTTTGTAACTATAATATTTGTAGGAGTTGTGAAACCGTTTAGAACGGAAGTATCCCCAACCCGTATGCCCAGCGTGGGGATTATACGCATATCCTTCTTTATTAAGGGAGGCATGTGGACCTAGGCCACACCACATGCTGTGGTGGTGTAAGGAAGTAATGTAGTTACACCATTTAACGTTAATGATAATTATGATCGTGATTAAAGTTCTGAATTATAAGTTCTGTTTCTTAATTATTATGTTATTGTTTAGTTAGTCAGTAATTAGGATTTTGTACGATTTCCATCGCAAAGATTTGTTCAATTTACATCAACTTTTTGGATTAGCGGCCACGTGGGCACAAACAATTACAAGCAATTGCGTAAAGTTTGAAAATAATAAACTTTGGACAACGTTGTTATGAAAACTTCTTAACTACTTAATAATTGACTTTATAAATTGTGGTAACGACCTTTTTTTTATACTACTTAAATATGGAACAAGTACATGGGCCCACCTGATCTCAAGTGGTAACCATTACCTATCACAAAGCATTGCATTATAGATCACGTTTTCCCATCAACTTGAGGCATCAAGATGAAAAGCCTCTTGTGCCTGTAATTTCACCAGCAACCATACCCTTCAAACCGAAACACAGCTCAGCTGCTTCACGGCAAAAATAGGGATGGTGGCAGTACCTCCCCTGACGAGCCCTCTACAAAGAACTCTACTACCTTGAAAATCTGAATACCTTTATATGTTTGACACTTGCCTCCACTGGCTTCGCTCGCGAGGTTACCTGGATAAAAAGTAGTCTTGTGTTAATCCAGGTCGCTATCTACGTATATTCCAGGTTTCATCCAAATCTGTTACACTTTTTTTTTGGGTACCATGCAAGCGACGGGCGGATCTTGTGCAATAAAGTAATTTTCTATTTATACAAGGTGGGGCAAAATTTTACCTCATTGAGGGCACCTACCTATTCTTTTGTAGTTAAAAAAAGTTTTCCATAAAATTTCTATGAGGCGCTATTCACCCCTACATTGAGTCCACGTATGCCATTGGAACACTTGTATGGAAATACTCACTTCACTTCCTTATTAATTGGCTTCTGGGATAGTTATAATGTTCATAATAATATGAAGCATTTATTATGAACATTATAACTATAGATTTTATTTGGTAAGATAGGTACATTGTGAAAAGTGTTCCTTTTGGGAAATAGAGTCGATTGCGTGCAACTTGTTTTTTTTTTTGACAAATGACATTTTATAGGCTGATCCGAAAATGACATTTTTTTTTCTTTCAAAGTAAACTTATGGTTTCCTCAAAACGAAACCTTCTAACTACAAAAACTACAAAAAAAAGGTAGCTGCCCTTAAAGAGGTAAAATTTTGCCCCACCCTGTATATTCTTTAAATGAAAAAAATAAATCATTTTATCGTCAACAGTTCCTCAAAACTCCAAACCAATTCACCACAATAGACCAATTAAAAACAGACAAAACCCGACCAAAACAGTCCAACTTATAATTTGTTAATAAATTTAATTAGCATTTAGCAAGAAATGTTAATTGACACAAACGTTTCAATAGCAAACCGCTTCAAACTTTCCCTTTGATGTGCTACAGATTATAAAGCAGTTTGTACCTTTGGATCTGAAAGTTACCAACTAACTTCAAGTTGTTCTGTTGGCTTCACTCGCAGTTGGCAAATACGGTGATGTAGATATAAAAATACAGTCGACCAGATAGTCTAAGGATCAGGTAGGTCTTTGAATCTAGTTTAGATGGACAGCGTCAAGCGGTGACTGTACTTACTGACCTAAAAGAGAGTTAATAGGCATCTTCTGGGAAAGCTCACCCCATCATCAACGTCATCCTTGCCTACGCAAGCCTCGAGGTCAAGAGCTGGTCCATAATAAATAAAATAATATTAAAAACTGGCCAAGTGCTAGTCGGACTCACGCAGAAAGGGTTACATATCTTTGTATGGGAGCTCCACATAAATATTTATAATATTCTGTTTTTCTTTGTTGTTATAGCAGCAACAGAAATCCATCATCATCAAATTTCAACTGTCTAGCTATCACGGTTCATGAGATACAGCCTGGTGACGGACAGACAGACAGACAGACAGTGGAGTCTTAGTAACAGGTTCCCCGTTTTTACCCTTAGGATAGGGAACCCTAATAAAAAAAAACTCGAAAGGTGCACTACGGCTCACGACCATGATCAAGAATGAGGTAGACTTTGCTAAATTCTTAAATAGATATGCGACAGCTTTTTGTTCCAAGCTAAAGTTACTTCTTATATTCCTATTATACAAGGGGTATAACTAGTAGTCATACTTTATTATAAAAATATACTAGCCATTACATCCCACTGCTGAGCAAAGGCTTCCCCCTATTCAAGACATCATAATCCTGCGCTATTTCCACCCAATCAGAAAATATTACCCAGTTTATACATTCGTAGATAGTAGACATACAAGATTTAAATTTCGGCGAGTAATGTCTCTCACCTTTATATTTCAATGTATACAAAACCACAATCAACCTCCCCTAACTTCTAGCCAATCTGTGCCTCAATCTTGTCCCCCGACATTTCCAACTGAGTACCTGCTATAAAGGTGGTGTGACAATAGCTTCAAACGATACCTCCCTCGGTATCTCGACCGCTATAAAGTGGCGTGCACACGTCCGCGCGGCCTGGCGGCCGATAGCACAATGCGGCAAACGACGCGGGCGCTTCCTTCCGGTCGCGGCGCCACCGTCGCAGATTTATGCCCGTCACTTCCTGTCGCCATATGCGTGCTACCCTCATTTGCAAGTGAGTTTTTCAAGCACCTGTGTAGTTTGCACTAAATACATAGGTACCTACTATACAAAGATTACATAATAGCGATTTTGTATTTTTAAAAGATACAGTCATTTTTAAGATACAAGGCTTAAAAACGATAAGTAGGTATTTGTTTTTTTTGCAGAATTAGATGTATGTATCCGAATGACTTGAATGCGAGATGTTTGAAGGAACATTTAGGGGCAGTATCCGAGCATGTTACAGAATAAGTGAAAGGAATGAATGAAAGAAGAGAGAAGAAGATTAAGAACGATTTAATGAATGAGTGAATGACACTTTTGCTCTATCAAGATGATCGAGTGAGCGTAGACGTTGTTTTTGCTTTATAAATTGTACTAGGCTTTGTACTGAAGAATAAACAATGAATTTGGAAATATGATTTAATTGCTTCCGTATCCCACACATAGAGACTTTTCTTGAATGGTTTCAAAGGGTACAGACTGTATCTTCAGAACCCAAGCCAACTTCACCTGCCCATAAGGCACCCTGCCTAATAACAAACGGGGCTCTGGCCGCCAGCTGATTGCGGCTTAGTGCAGCTTGAAACCAGCACAGCTACTTCCCCTGACCACCGATAGGCAGCAGCGTCGTTGGTGTGATAAGCCGTGCCCTGCGATCCCCAACCTACATGCCCAGCATGGGGGTTTTGGGCTTATCTTCCTTCTTATAAAGGATGCCTATGTCCAGCAGTGGACTAATAAAGGTTGTGGTTATTGTTGTATTGTTTCGTTTCTTGAGTGATGTTTAGAAGTAAAAAAAAGCTCGTCATATAGCTTCTAACTTATTTCAACTGCAACAAAAATATTATAACAAAGTTAACCCATTTTAAAACCCGAGGCAAAATTAAGAGCGATGTTCAAAATAAAATTGTACGCTAAAAGGTCGACATGGCTCGTCTCGTGTGCGAGAATGTAATAAAGTTAATTTTAACGCGCTTAAGTAATAAAATATTCGCAGGTAAGCGGAGTAGGCGCTTTAACTTAGGGAACTTAGTCTCGCTTAGCTGAGATTATGTTGATGTATGCGATGGTACAGTTTTATAATGAATTAATAAAGCGCTTGATCTTTTTGTTTTGAGTTCATATTACATTTTCCTATTCATCAATTGACTCAGGCGTGACTTTACGGAAATCCATTACAAGTCCTTATGCGGAAGGTGAAACATTGTCGAATTTCTGTTGGGTTTTTCTTGTGTTTTTGTATGTGTTGTCTCCAAGCTAATTACAGATTAACGTGTTTGTTATTATTTGGTGAAAGAGTAATTAGACGGTTGCATTTATTAATTGCTTGTTTGCTTGTTCTATCTCCGATTTGCATGTGAATCTGCGGGCGGGAGGGGGCGGTGTACACGCATTTTGTGGAACCCTTCAGAGAAAGTAAGCGGAATTTGTACTAAATATTTTGCCTTGTAGAATATTTTCCTTTTCGTAAAACTCCAGATCAAGCAGATCACCTTGAAACAAATGTTCGCCTGGACGCTTCATGGATGGGTGACCGTTTAGGCGTATTTAGATCTGTGCGCTTCCGTGCTTCGGAGGCATTAAGATCTTGGTCATGGCTTTTTGAGTCATCATGTCGGTAAAAACTCCCTTATTCCAGAACTAAACTAAAAATCTGGTGTCTGAAATATTAAACTGCTTAACATCTCATAAAAGCATGTTTTGGTAACGATATTTTTTATAAGAAAATACAACAAAATTAATATTATTTAAAGTAGTAACTAATCACAATAGTTCGCATTTTAATACAAAAACCACCATATACCAGTCCATAGCTGGACTGCCTCCCCTTTATCCCCACGCTGGGTTGGGGATCGCAGAACACAGCTTCTCGCACCAGCAACACTGATGTCCGTCGGCGATCAGGGAATTTAGATGTGCTGGTTAGGTTGCACTATGCCGCAATCAGCCGCCGCCAGAGTCCCTTTTAATAGCAGGAGCACCACGGGCCGGTGAGGTTGGCTTAAATTCCGAAGATGGCGGTTGAAACCCCTTACACCCCCAATTTTTTATATCACAGTAACATATAAAAGCTAAGTAAAATTTTTGCCGTTGAACTTATTACTTATACCTGCTTAGAGATAACGAGCAATTTGGAAAATAGGTGATCCCTAGAATTCCTATCTTGCGTAATGCATTTGAGAAGCGTAAACTTGTATCTTTGTCTGCACCTTAAGGGGGACGCGTGCGGTTTAACTTCCACTAGCTCTACAAATCAATCAGGAATTAATTGCAATCCAACCAAGTTTGAAATACCAACTAATTTTCAATTCAATTCTATTTGCTAGGGAAATGGTAGAGAATACGAGTCTATGTTTTAATCTTAAACTGCAAAAGAAAAAACAATGTGAAAAAGCTAAGATTGTTTATTACTGTAAGCATTGTTTTTCGAATTTCAAATGTGAAACAGTCATCCATGTTCCACATTCGAAATGCAAAAACAAGAACCTAATCGCGGTATCATTTCGGCGACATCCGGCGCAGTTGGAGCGGTTGAATTTTAAACGTGGAACGTCGAAACCTCGCTGCATAACCGGGGAATAAACGTCATGCCCCGCCGCTAACTGGGGAATAAAAGTTCTTCGTAGATCGAGATGGTCAGTGAAAAAGTTTTATGCAAAACTTTGGCTACCTATATCCTCCTTAAAGTTTTCTGTTTGAGAATAGAGTTTTTGTTCATAATCGCTCGTCATTTAAAAAACGCTTGATAAAGTTAGCACGTCTTTGTTCAGTTTGTAGATGTTGGTATCATTTTTGTTCAAGGAGTTTTTATTAGTAAGTGCGCGCTTTGAACAAAATGCTAGATTTTTCTCAATAAAAGGGGTTGTCTCTTGTTTCCGCATATGCGTAACACATAACTCTTATAACACGTTAGTCATATGTGAAACGAGACATAAAATCCCTCTTTGGGAGAAGTTAGTAGATATTAATTAGATACAGATTACCAAAAACAATGAGTTTTTATCACTCTCATGACAAAAACTCCTTGGTTTTGGTAATACGCCAATAATAGTACTTTTTAGATTCTACAGTGGAGGGCGGGAATTTTTTTCATCTAGAACAACAGTGTTATTTTTGTTTTATTTTATTTTCTATTGTTTTTCTGATTTATGTTGCGTGAAGTTTATGGCGCTTTAACCGACCTACGTTAGTAAGAAGACACAAGTGTAGTGAAATGAAATAAAAGTTATAAACTGGACTTCTCAGATGAAGGAATTTTTTGCTGATTCTTTTGTCATAGCCGCCATTATAACAGAACATGACTTGACCGAAGATTGACGACTGGACTAAAAGACGGAAGAAATGGAATAGAGGAAGAAAAACACTCATAAAATAAAACGGCATACTTGGCAGTATGGTCAAAAGACTTTAGCCTGCCCAAATTGGGCTAAGAAACAAAAAAAAATTCTTAAGTGGAGTGCTCTATAGACAAATGAAAGATAGATAAATAGATAATATAATATCATTGAATATCATCAAGATGTCCCATATCAAGCTACTAACCCACTACCTAATATCTATCTATGTCTTATGTTAGTCAACTCAAAATCCCCCTTTGGAGAATATATTAGGTATACAGATTTTAGCACTCCCAAGATAGAAACTCCTTGTTTTGGTAATTGGCCATTGGTACTTTTTCGACTCCAGGGGGGCTATGTCTAATAGGGGCCTGCTCTATAGACGGATTATGATGACGATGATAAATAGATTATGGAGATAGACCGATAAAAACATTTATTTCGGAACAAATGACAGTGTAGAGAAAAAAACTAAATAAAGAAAAGTCAAATATTAAGCTTTAAGTAGTTTAAACATGTTATGTTCTAAGGTACATACCTAACGCTTTTTTATCATAAAAGAACGAATGATTCACTTCACATGTCATGTGAACCTTCACGGACTTTGATGAGGTACGTTTTCTAACTGATGATGATGAGTATTTACTTAGATATCGCTAGCTTTGTTCAAATCTACAAGATCTTGGTAATTTATGCAATCTGGTTAATTCCTTTGAATCCCTGAAACCATAAAAATCCAACCAAACAATAAATGCTTATGCAAATTGAATTGTCCAGTAGCGAGCTTCTGTACTCATGCCGTAGAATAGACTACTTATTTGGCAGTAGAAGTGAATTAAATGTATTAATAGGGTATTTATAAGTATATATATATTATAAGTAACTCCTTTATGGCGCTCATTAGGGGATGCCTATTTGTTACTAATGCAGTGACGTCACAAGGTGGGCATGACGCGTTTTCACGCGAAAATTAAAAGCAATAAATTAAAAGTGATTTTTTAGGCACTATACGGTTTGATTTTTTTTTAACTATAGAGGTTCATGTCGAACTCTAGGATTAATAAAAACACTTTTTGAAAATGGGTGTAATACCCTGTTAGTGACTACTTATTTAATTACTCCGCTAGTGAATCAGGCTAGCACAAGACCATGGCAAATGGCAAGAGCAAAGGGAGGTCTATATATAAGAAATTAAATTTTTACATAAAAACTGATTAATACCTAAGTATTTTGAAGTCAATTCACTGAGTTTCATTTCTACTTCGCGTTTTTACAGAAGCACTATTATTTATTCTGTCCGTGGATTTCCTGTTGATTGGAGTTGATAACACGATTTGTGGTCGTATTGCACGATTCTTTAAATGCTACCCGTTTTAAAAGTAAAAATAGTAAACTTAAACTATGGTGTTTTAAAGAATTGTTTTTTTTTTGTTTAAATTAGTAGATTTGTATATTACTGGTTTTAAATAGTAATGTTATTTTACATATCTCATGTTCGGTAAGTAGGTTCTTATTACCTCCAAATGGGGCTTGTAGGTAACTAATTAGCGCTCTGGGGTAATAATGTAGCTAGAAAAGCCCTAGGGCGGTAAGTAATTTAAAAAAACATTTCTTTCTTTCAAAAAGTCCGCATGTACATCTAACCATCATACTGGCAATAGACATCATGCATTCAGCCTAATGACCAAAGAGGTCGCTTTGCTATTCAGCCTTGTCTTCGTGTGAGTATAATAGTCATCAATTTTAAATATCGAACGGCGAAGCCCAATTTCGTTCTTGAAAAAAAAAATATTAAAAATGTTTTATTCTTGTAATGCCTGTTTTTTTCTACTTACCTCACAATCGAGATGTAAAGCAGAATAGTTAGCTTGGGTGTAAGCACCAATTGCACCCTCGAACTATAGGCGCCCTCGCTACGCTCGTGCGCCTTATTATCTCGGGCTACAATTGATGCCTTACAGCCCTTGGCTACTAATCTACTATTAATGGCGGGTACAGACTTACGAAATTTAACATGCAATGTAACACGCAATAAGAATTTGCCGTCCACATTGCCGCAATGTTGATACATTGCAATGTAACAGAATTATCAATAGTGTAGACGCTTTGCGCGCACGAACTGTCCACACTACGCGCATGAACAGAGCTTTCTGCATACATGTTCGGTTCGTGAGCACGCTGTGTCCAAACTTATGAAATGCTTCTTTCATGTTAGGGCTCTTATACACGAGTCGCGGTCGACGCGTCGACGGTAACCGGGTGCAGCTACTCTGCCGTGGTGGCATGCCCCTCGAGTATAAGAACCCTTACATTGCATGTTACAGCAGCCTCACGTTAAGGCGGGTACATCATAAGAAATTTTATTTAAGGACAACTGATTTATTTATTGGAACAAAGTTCCTTATCGCGCGTTGCGAAAAGGGGCTAGACGGAAAAAATTAAGACAAAAAGTTGTAACGACACTTTGTAATTGTCAAATGGTTGGGCCGATGACGTCATGGTATAAAGACCTGTGCGCTTACTTCAACCAATTATGCTAAGTGCTCGTTAACCTCGCCGTATAGGCTTGGGCTGCCGCGCCGTTATACCCAGTTCAAATTGCTGTGATGGTTACGTCTTTTTGCATGTTTTTAATTTGAATTTATGTAATATGATGATCTGTATTTCAATGAAGCCGTGCGGCGTACGCGTGTTTTCTGTCTCTCTCTCTCTCTCTCTCTCATAGAAAGCTACTTCGTTCCATCCGGGTGTCCCTTGACACCTCTCAAGTTTTTTATTTATTTATTAGGAACGCCAACAGCTTAAATAGCAATACATTACTTACAACTAACAAACGGGGCTCTGGCGGCTAGTTCCCAGCACAGCTAATTTCTCTGACCGCTGACCCTGCCCGTTGTAATGTACGAGAAGCTATGAGAATCTACATATGCTCTGTGATCCCCAACCCGCATGCTCAGAGGGGCATATCTCCCATCTCATTAGGGGAAGCCTATGTCCAGCAGTGGACTGCTATAGGCTGATGATTTTAAATTTTTATACATTTCACTAAAATTTAAAGTCAATCCATATTTTTATCCGAAACAGCCGTGCCCCATAGTTCTAGTTTATTGTGCAGGATAGAACAAAACTTGGTACAAACGAAAAGTGAAGTGAATAAAAGTTGGTAATACAGACTCACTTGGGTAACGTTCAGAATTGATGTGCACATAACTGTCTGGATTGAACATCCTTTAGAGACTGCACCATTCCTAAGAAGACTTAGAAATAGTTTCATACACATTTATATGTAAGTATTGATTTATGGTTTAGTATTTGTTTTATTTTTAGACTGTTATTTACGCAATATCACCAGGCTTAATCCGTTCACTAGTTTTTGCGTGAAAGAGTAACAAACATCCATACTCACAAATTTTCGCATATATAATATTAGTAGGATTTATTTAATGGGCGGTATAGACGCAATGAGTAAAAACAAATAGTAACAAGTAGCCCCAAAGTTGCAGATTTGTAGTTATGTAATGTTACCGTGTTGCATTGTGTTGCTCCACAAAAGCTAACTGCGGTGTTGAATGTTGATGCACGGGTATAAACTATTCTACCAGCGTGAACTTCTCAATATTTATGAAGCGAAGTTACGAAAGCCGTCATCAATCACAAAGTTATAAATAAAACAATAAAAGGTAAAACTTACCAAGGGTCGGAAATATTGCGAAGGAAAGCCCACTTATTGGAATAATATGGAGATTGTAGAAATATCGTGGGACTGCTGTAACTCTTTACTTTTGTGAGGTTTTTGTTAGTTATTTTTTTGTTGGTGGCCGGAGATTATGTTTGCGCAATTTCTCGATTTCAGAAACACTTTATATTCAATCTCTTTTTATATTGAAGGCCTTACCCCGTAGGTGTAAGGAGTTCCATACTCCATCTCCGGAACCCAAACCAACCTCACTTGCACGTGGTACATACTGCTAACTAACAAACGGGGCTCTGGTGGCCGGCAGATTGCGACTACTGGAAAAAATCTAGAGAATTACATCATGGCTATTATCAAGATGAGCTAGCCAACATCACGATTCATACCATCCGATTATTATAAAGTGTGAAGATAGGCAATATAAAAACAGCGCAAACGATAGTCATAAATGGATTCGAAATAAGTTATTTATGATAAATCGTATAAATCATTTGCAGACGCCTCGCGATATATGCGAGTAAACTTTTGCGGGATTCCAGAATGAGATAGCGAGCCACTCAGTGAACTAACTTGTGGCGCTGTTACGAAAGAAAATTATGGATAATCCTTAACCGTTATAATGGTAACCGTTATTGGTATACGTCTTTGTATATTGGTAGCCGCTATTGCCAAGCATTTGATCACTAACATACCTGAAACCGGTGAAAATGTGGTCTAAGGTAGAGCACGCTTGCCTGAAGGAACTGATTCACTCTCGAGACTAGATCCTTATCCGATCCGTGTCTAGAATCCAGCGTCTTAACTTATATTTATTAGACGTATATTATTAATATTGTAGTTACTTATCTGTCATGTATTCCACTAACGATATTCCTAATACAACTGGCACATATGCATGTTAAAATAAAGTAAAATAAATTAAACGTAACAAAGTGATAGGTACGGTAGGTATTGGATTTTTTTGTTTATTCATATAAATCCGCAAAGTACCGACACGTCAATCCAGTGACTTGGTAAAGTACTTAAGCTTTACAAAAAATTACCAAAGAAGGGGTGGGGTGACTGTCATAAGCAAGACTTACTCTTCCTTTTTTTTCTGAAATAGTTAATCAAGTGAGCGTTTTTTCTTGTCTTCATCTCAGCGCAAACCACTTTTTGTGGTCGTCAAATACGCGTATTTATTTGGTACCTTATTTGTTTGTGACAACGGCACTAGTTATCAGTTTAATATCCGTGATATGGGATATTAAACGCATTAAACTATATGAGTGCCTACCAGCGCGTAACTTAAAATTATATGTGATTGTGTTACCAAGAGTCATGTCCATAATCTTCCTTCTCAAATAGTAAAGTAAGTGAGCGTTTTTTCGTTACCTCATCCCAGCCTACACCACTTGTAATGCGTTTAATATTTCATATCGACTCTATCGGTATCTGCCGGGCAATAAATAACCAACAAAAACTTTGCGAGGGGACTTACCTATCAATATGGTATTAGGTTGGTATTGTTGTCTTTATAACTTTTGAGGTTTGTGATCTGGTTTCAAAGTAGGTTTTGTTATGCGATTGATTTGATTTTTGATTGTCTGTTTAAATTGTAGTGTTTTGATAACTTGGGTGAAAAGTGAGAGGCGAATGACGGTTTTCATTACCTTGCTTGCGATGTATGAATGTGCATACTCGTTAAGCTCATAATAACTATACAAAAGCAAATCAAAATCTTTCAAATCTTTTTCGTTTAGCTTTTACCTTTTACCACAATAGCACTGAACAATTACGCAGTTTCAAAGCACGAATAGATTCGTGGCGCGGTCGTTAATTTGCCGATTTAAATCGCATCGCAATAAATTCGGCGCTTAGCGCTTTTGACGCTGCATTCGGCGACGCATTGTAGCAGTGCACATTGTTGCACGCGGCCGTTTAATTAGATATCGTATACGAGTATAGCCTTCGAAAATGAGCAGAGTAATACTACCGTTTTCATTACATATATAGATAGATAGGACTTTAATGATAACCAAAGTCAAGCCAAGGACAATGCGTGATAAATAGAACTCTTTATTACACTCATTTCAACTTAAATGGTGATGGCTCATTGGGGGAGGGTAATGCAGTGGAGTCTATAGGCAGCTAATAATGATTATCACCACATTCATATAAAAAAGTAACATGGTCTAAGCAATCATCATCTTCAACAACCTAAAGGCCACTACTGAACACATGTAGGTCTCCTCCAGGAATTCCACGAAGAACGGTCTTGGGCTCTCTCCGTCCACCGACCGTCCGTCGACTATCTGCAAGCTTGACGATGTCGTCGGTCCTTCTGGTGGGGGGGTCTCTCTACACTTCGTCTTCCAGATCGAAGTCACCATTCAAGCTAGTCGCTAGACTAAGGAATATGGAGGAAATAAAATCAAATCAAATCCAATAATCGCCCAGGTAACAAAATTCTACAGCAAGAGTCACTTCAATTCTTTTCTTTCAAAACAATTGAAGTGAAGGAATACCAGTGAACCTCAAACTAAGAAGCTTGTATCTTTATTTTCAGAGTGAAAATTAAGAGTAGGGGTTGAAACCAAATGGTGCGTATAAAACAATCGAGTAGGTAATCGAGTGAAAATGTTAACAAATAAGTATAATAAGAATGTATAAAATTACGCCAAGTAGTAGTAGCTTATTAGGTCACATATGTTCAAAACGTGACCACCGATGCAAATCCTTGCAACTAAACGACATCAATTTGAGGCATGAAGGTGATAAGCCTGTAGTTTAAAATCGGCACCCACACTCTTTTAACCGAAATACGGCAAATAGGTTTTGTACTTTCCCAAACGACCCCTACACAAAGAGCTGTGCTCCTATTTCTCTTCTTCTTTACTTCTCGGATGTTCAGTGGGATTTTTGCCAAGAGTGTTGAAACCTATAAAGAATATCTGACTTTACCACGTATTTTCGAGAGTGGGATGTCTCATAAATCGCCGGCATCCTGATTTACAGCCGATGGCTAAATGTTTGATTTGTACTCGTAAATCGAGATAAACCGAGCGTCAGTCGCAGGTGTACCGCTTTTTTGCAAATTATAAGACAAAACTCGTGCCGAATTATTTTTTGTGTTCTTTATGGATTTTTTATAGCAATTCTATATATTTCGAGCCGTGATGGATTTTACTGTTTTGACTAACTACTAATCCGGAAATTTCAATTTTTGTTTTATAAGTGAAAACACAGAGTTTTGGAAAAAGTATGATTTCAACTAAAATAATACATGAGGATATCTGAAATTGTACACAACTCAGACTTCATGAGATTTCTGTGTTTTTTTCCTATAAGCGGTTCTCCGTTTTGTGATATATTTATTATTTTTAAAGAAGTTTCGGTTACCTTAAAATTACATATAACAATAAGTGCATTATCATCATACCTGCTATCGGTCAGTGGTTAGAAAGAAAAGAATTAAAAAAAAATTTTTTTTACCCAAAATATATAGTCATCATCATCCTAAAGCCGTCCACTGCTGGACATAGGCCTCCCCTAATGAGCGCCATTGCGCCCTGTCCTGAGCTCGACGCATCCGGCTTCTACCAGCAGCCTTTTTTTACGAGTTCTTGAGTGGAGACCGTGGCTCGGCAAACGTAGTGTAGGGCGCCCTCCGGCCAGGTGGAGTGACTATCTGCGAAATATATAATATATGTACAAAAATGTAAACAAGCAGCAATTTTTCACCTAATAAACCTACTTTATAACTAATAAATACTTAAAAACTAATTATTACTTAGGGTAAACATGGTACTGTCTCAGCTTTATGTTGTGGTTGTTAGATTTGGTTTCGAGTGGCATTGGATAACCCGAACTAAAAATATACTAATAAATCTCTATCAAAATAATTAAATTGAAACAACACGATACAACATTTCGATATTAACCAACACGATACGACATTCCAACTAAGGAGTTTTTATTGTTAAGCATTTATTCAATACCTACTGTATTGAATATAAATCCGCCTCAAATAGTTTACCTCTAATAGCAATTTTCCTTTACAAAACCCTCAAAAGGCACCCTTATTACCTGCAATTACACACAAGTGAGCAACTTTAATTAGCAGTTTCATTCCACTAGAATACATTGCTTAACTTCCGACTTCCATTCAAAACTACGAATGTGTAAGCTTGATAACGTATAGTTTATGAACTATGGAAAGGACTATTGTTAGGGAATTAGACGTACTTATCTAACAAGTTATATTTTATGTTGAATGACAATTTTACATAATTTAATAACTGGGTAAGAATTTGAAATTTAATAACTTGAATTCGTATTTTATCCCAAAACCCCTTTGTGTGATTTGGACCATGGTTCTGCATAACTTGGGAGAACCTCACATTAAAATACGTGATTTAAGAATTTACTCAAAAGACATATTTTATCTTAACTTTATGTTGTAAGTGGCATCCTTAACAGTAAGGCGGAGTTACAAATTATCATCAATATTTTCAAGGATAAAATTAAGCAAAATCTGCTATTTTACAGCTTTCCCATGTTGTAACTTTCTAAGACATTTCTTCAATGAGAAACTAAAAATACCAAAAGTCGTAAAACAAACATGTTTGACCATCGGAAGAAGATTTACCCCCTTCCGGGATAACATAATATGAACTTACTGTGTATAATACAAAGGTAGGCACAGAGAAAGAAGAATATTCAGATATTTAAAAGATAAAATATTTAGTACAAATTCCGCCAACTCTTTCTGACGAGTTTCATATAAACTCAACAGAAATTCGATAATGTTTGATGTGTGAATGTTTGACAATGTTTTCGACACTCTAGACTTAAAGAGTCCTAGATTATAAAGTGGAATGGAGATGATGGAATCAGTTCCTGCAGGTCCTGAGAGCACTCACCGAAATGTAGCTTATAGAAGATCGATAAGCAAGAAACCTTGCGGCGGTGTTCGAGACTTTGGATCTTCGTCTCCGAATGGTACTGATTCGAATTAAGTACCTACCTACTAATATAATTTTTTATTTGACCCATTTGTGAAACGAAGTTAATGTCCATTTCAATTCTAACATAGCACAAAAGCGTGTACTTAATGTATTTTTAAATATCTCAAGCGAAACCACACGTCGACGAACAATGGCACGAGGGGGGAAGTATAATTTATTTTCAAGTTAAATCTTTTGTGGTAATATGACGGTTCTATTTGAGGCTGTTTTGATTTATTGGTGAACCGGTTGAGATGTCGCCGGTCTGAGCTTTCAATTCGAAGATTGATGATTGTTTTTCACTTTGTGCGAATGGTATTTTTGTGTGAAAATTGATATGAAAAACGCGTAAAATGTTCCATGGTGTGTCTGTGTTTGTGTATGTTTAAATGCTATTTTTCGTGTGTATTTCATTATTTATTTGACTTATGGGACTTTCTTGGGGTCACTGACTTTATTTCTCTGAACATTGTGTACTATTTAGATCGAACTACCATAATTGTTTTACTTAAATACATATCAAACACTCACAAATCATACACTCAAACTAAATACGTTTGCTCATTTTTAAGTGAACTGTTAGGTTATTTGTGAGTAATAAAGTTTTATAAACAGACCTATGCGCAATCAAATTGAACCGTGTGCATTATTACACGTTTGAGCATTATTACTATTTCTAATGATAGTATGATTTTCATCAAAAGGCCACTTTTCGTGATCAATTATATCACAACGACTTATAGAATAGCTTTATAGGTGAGATATAATAGGTATCTTCAACTATAAAGCTGTTCTCACAAGATCTTGTGGCTTTTGTGATCAAGACAGTAGTAGTTCACTGTGTGTAACAAGTAAGCCTTATGCTGAGTCTTTTTACTGCTAGGCCTTTTTACTGCTGTAGCACTTTGTGTCTGCTATAGCACCAAGAGGGCCTCATCTTAACATTTAGTAACTTCGGTTTAAAGATTATTTATTCTCAAAAGAACATACATGTTCACTTAAATGAGATTTAAATAGACTTAGTATACTTAAGTACTAAGCTTAAACAATCTAAGCATAAGTGTGCTCGTCTAATAACTGGGTAGGTATGTATTGACACAAAACAAAAAGATTTAGTTTACTCGAAAATAGATAAATTATGTAGGTACTGATCTGTACAAAAAAATCCCCTAATCCACACATACTTATGTGGGTATACATAACTTCACTACCATAGTAACATATTTTTTTTCTTGACATATTTGACATTATTTATTTTTACCATATGAACGCTTCAACATATCTGATGGTGTGGAATTAGACCGGCTCCAAAAGTATGCTGTTTTGTGTGTGCTAAGTGACAAATAAACTTATGTCTATGTCAATGTTATTAATATCTGTTTTAAGATAACTGAATAGATTTATTTTCTTGTGGTTCACTTACTGTTTAGTAGAGTTTTTACTAACCTTATCAGAACAAACCATGTAAACAGCAAAATAAAACATCATGAACCATGAACCATGTAAACAGCAAAATAAGCATAAGTAGGCACATTTAAAAGCTGAAACATTCAAAGTAGATTTTCAATTTGCTTTTGTAAAAATGAGACAATACACTCACACGCTCCACAGCACAAATTGAGAAACAATTCAAACGAGTTTTTAAATTTCAATTTGAAGCGCGGAGTTTTAGTAAAAAGATGAAAAAGTGCTTAGCACGATGCTAATTCAAAAAGTTTTCATTACGTTTTCACGCTAGAGTGCGCCACAAGCGGGTATAACTCGAATGAGACATCGCGACTTGGGAGAGAAAAAGAAAGGACTAAATTGTTGAGCTTGTGTTGTTCAGTTGCCTGAAATAAAGGGTGATATGTCTTTTGTTTTTTTCGTGTATGTCCACATTAGGTGCACGTCACATTCATAAAATAGCATTTTTTTTATCTAAATGGCGTTGGCCGCGGATAAGGCACGCGTGGTTTCCTAGTCCATTCAAATTTCAAACAAAATGAATGAAATGAATAAAGGGTGATATGTTAGTCTTTTGTTTCTTTCGTGTATGTCCACATTAGGTGCACGTCACATTCATAAAATAGCATTTTTTTTATCAAAATGGCGTTGGCCGCGGATAAGGCACGGGTGATTTCCTATTCCATTCAAATTTCATACAAAATGAATGAAAATAACGCACAATTTGGGACACACGGTATGTGGTTATGACCCAATGACATACCGTGTGTCCTAAATTGTGCTTTATTTCCATGCATTTTGTATGAATGGTATAGGAAAAGGCCCGTGCCATGTCCGCGCCCGACGCTATTTATATGTGGCCTGCACCTAAATGACCTCCTTTGACATCCATACGTAAGTGTTAGTAAGATAAAGTAATCTACAACTCTTTTTACATGATGAACTAAGAGATATGGGCATACAAAATAACATCCTAGAAAGAACCGATTTTCTCGGCCGTGAAGGTTTGCTATTTTGCATAACAACATTCAGTGATTTTATATCTTCAAAAATGTTGAATAGTGCGAGCGAGAGGGAGGTTTGACTCTTATAGTCGCCTTTGCATGCTTATTGAACAATGTTCAGTCGAAACAATAACTTGTCAGACTATGTTCTTTCGAAGTAAGAGACGTGTCGAAATAACGAACAGACGAAATTCGAAGGGACACACACTAAAACGAATGTTTTGTTCTCAATGTCTTGTCTTGTTCTCTCTACCCTGAGATTTGAACGGTTCTGAGACCAAAGTCCACACATTAAATTATGAAATTATGGCACTACGTCTATTTTGTTTCCTATTCTGTCCAGCAAATGACAATATACGCTAGGGTTGCTGTTCTTGTTATTGTGTTAATTCTTTGCCTCTATCATCATCCACGTAGTCACTAGTTTTTAGATTATAGAATGTTTAAAATTTATTTATATTTTAATAACTTTAACAAACAAAAGAAAAAATTCAAACAGCAAATTAAATAAAAATATTCACAAACATTCCTTTATGACAGAAACATAATAAATGAAAACATTTTATTTGAAGCCACCTAAACTGCAGGGGCGTCACGCCAAGCCTAAAATTAAAGGATTCCACCCGTCCAAAACAAATACGAGAATTTTTATATTTTATTTCTGTTTTTATAAAAAGGTCGGAAATGGCGGAGCACTCGCAGGTGGGAATTTAAATAATCTGACAGGGATTAAAAGGAGAAATATCAGCTTTTGACCGTCGCCTCGGGGCTGGCGAGATTATCCACATTATAATTGTACGAGCTGTAAACGTGCACTACGTTTAAAACGATTGTAGAATGAAGCTTAACATCGTGTTTCAACCTGCGCTGGACACTGCCATTCAGGTGGTTCCAGAAGTCCCGGGAAGGTTTGAGCATAATTTGTTAGAGACATAATTACAAGAGACTAACAATGGGAACCACTTTTTTTGGGAACTGGGAACCGACAAAAAGCTATTAGAATTAATTTATAACTACCTGGCTAAGAACTTTGGATAGTTAGGGAATAAAATCGATGTAAATTTAGGCTAGGTTGCTCTTGTGTCTTTCACCGACGAAGCCGTGGTAGAATCCTACCGGGACCCCATGACCCCGTCAAGTGCTACTGCATTGTCGAGTGATCAGGCGATGAATGGTTCGATGATGCACTAGCACTGCGGTGAGTGACTGAACACGTTGTGTTTTTATTCAATAAGACTCTGAGCTAGCGACAGCTAGTCGCTGGTGGAGAGCCAGACAAATTCCTCTAACACACCCCGAGTTGAAGGACATTCGTAATGCATTTTTACACCGACAAAAAAGCTTGCTCTTGTGCTATAGTTATACCGTAAATAATTTGTGTTTACTCATCTCAGTATCACGCTTTCTGCATTTAATTAATTTTCACATTCATAAAAGATTTTTATGAAAGCTGCGGTTCGAATAATTAATAAATGAACATAATATTTTGTTGAAAGATTGGTTTAATTAATTAAATTTTCGAATGTATGTTTTATTTGTAAAATGGTTGCGGTAATGTACTATGAAGATATATGCAATTGTGCAATATATTTGCTAATATAATATTATTGCTTTATTAGATTTTGTATTACCTACTTACATAATATTAATCACACATAGAAAACACCAAGACCTGAAACAAATATTTACAAATCCTTGAAAAAATAGTTTTGTTACGGAAATGTAAGCCGCAACATTCTCGCCAAAACTGCGTCAAAGATATCAATTTTATTCTGTGAATCTTTGTACAATAATGAATAAACACTTAGGTACAGTACTAATTGCATTTAACTAAAATATACCTCACCTAATTATATACAAAAACAGTAAAATCACCACCCATTTATTCCCATAAGTCTATTCTAAGTATCGATAGCTGACGGTACATGGGGGAATATTTTTTCTTCGTAACATCCCCGGTAATGATCGAGACGGTTGGCGTGTGGGCAAACATTTAGCCCTTATCGCGCCCATTTGATAGGGCTTCATGAAGGCTTCATTACGGGGCCTTTTGTTGCTCTCCCGTAATGTTGGTTTCTATAAAGGAAAACCATTCCTGGAAATGCTTCGTTATTTTCGGATTCTATTTTTATTTTACTTGATAATGCAAATGTTTTTTTGAGCTATATATATTATTTGAGTTTTGGTTATTTTGGATATTAGAGATTTACTTTAATAAATAACAACTATTTTTAAAAACTCAAAAAATATTTTCATTCATTTTAATTATGAAGTAAAATAAAAATAGATATTTTTTTTATATATTTGTATAAATATATATATTTTGGCCGGACAATGAAAAACTTTTGTTATAAGATCTTTTGAATAAAACCAATGCTGGATTGCAAGCAATGCAATTGAAAAGCAAGACTTTTAGAAACCAAAAAATATTGCAGGTATATATATGCACGCAATAATATCAAAATTTGTTAGGCCGGAAGCGGTGCAACTTAAACATCACGATTGCAACAGAAAAAGAAGAGGCGGATAATGCCGTTACGACGAATAACTCCGACTATGGCGCCACAATAAAAAAAAAAAAAAAAAAACTCCGACTGTCAAAATGTGAATCATTCAAAATAAATTGTCTATGAAAGCGTAAATATATTTTGTATAATAGTTTCTTTTTATAATATCTGAAGCCGGAACTAGCACATGATCTACGAGATATAAAGTGGTAACCCTTACTTATAACAAAGTATTGTTTCGTAGGTCACGCATATTTTGAACGTGCCCTATGATGCACTGTGTTCATGAACTTGAAGTATGAAGGTTTCAGCCTCATGTGCCTGTAATTTAACCGGCATCGATATATATCCTTCAAATAAAAACACAGCAATGCTTCTTTACGGCAGAAATAGGCATGGTGTCAGTACTTCCACCCTTCAAAAAACTCTTCTAGGTACTTCTACTAGTATGGTTTTAAAAATGAATATGTGATTTTTGAACTCTTCTAATAAAACATCATCAACATCAGCTTACCGATGCACATTTTTATTATTTTATTTTATAAGAACACTGTATAAAATGGTATTGATTTGGTAAAGCTAAACAATATCCTACTTCCTACTTACTATTAATATTATAAATGCGAATGCGAATGGAGATGAGGTGATAACAAAAAAAAATCCTAAAACCTAACATTTTCTACTAGATATAAGATTTTTGACGGCAGATCAGATTGTTTACTTTTTTTATTGCTGTTGTTGCGTAGGACATTAGAATAAAAACCTAAAAGAACTACAAAACTAATAGTTTTACGATTAGTATTACACTACACTGAGAAAAAATCCCGCAGCTGTAAATTATTCCATTTCATTGCAATTCTTACGTCTCAGTCGACTTCTCACGTAGATAGATATATATTTATTTAATAGAAGAAGATCAACTGATAACAAACACAGGTAATGTCTTAAAATCATTGCGACATCGTCTAAAAAAGGGTTTATACTTGTATGATACTTTTTACAATTATTTTGCCACTAAATACGAACAGTTTTTCGAAACATAACACATATTGAACAAGCTCTTATGAAAGGCTCTAAAAGGTGCTCGACACGTTAAAATATTTGTACACCTATCATTCGTCATTTGGGAGTGTTGTTTCTATGAATAAAATAACAATTATAAGTGATCCCGTCCCCCCAGCGCGTGCTTAATTCCGTTTGAAACAATATTCATCTGGCGATTTAGGGACACACGGCTATTTGGGAGACACATCAAATGGACTACCTTAGTAGTTTTTTCGAGAAGATGTGGAAAAAAGATGGATGTCAACTATTGGCTTGTCTGTCTTGCGGCCATGATATGATTGGTAATTTTCTTTGGTGTAAGTTCTTTGTTTTTTAATCATTTTAAAAATTAACATAACCAAGTGTACTTTATTTTCCTATAGTGAATAAATGAGTATTTGAGAGCCTATAAATGTCTCATGTAACTTACTGTAAGTTTATCTTTGATAATAAAATAAAATAAAATATTCTCAACCACTTTTGGTCTTTTAATGTAACATTTTTGAGCAGGTGATGTAAAAAAGTATGTGATGGTGACGTAAAAGGTGAATACCATGGTAAAAGTGTGTTTCTGTCCGTTCCCTACTATCGCATAGCTATTAAAGCAATCTTTTTTGATTGAACTGAATGCTTAACTTCCTCAATTTGTCACTTAGATTTTTAAAAAAATTACAAAAAAATATTTATCTATATTAATTGATTGAACAATTGTTTCATGTAAGTTAAGAATGTAAGGTACCATGGTATTCTTACGCTCTTAGGAAGTCAAGCATTCAGTTCAATCAGAAAAGTCTGTTAATGCTTTAATGCTTTAATAGCTTTGCGATAGAAGGGAACAGACAAAAACACACTTTTACCATGGTATTTTTGTCGAGTATATAGTAACTTAGGGCTTACTATGAAAATCATGAAATTCACTATCTGTACTCGCTCCATTCATGCATCCCTCATTATCTCATCATCTGCTTTATCAAATAAACGTTTCATTGGACTCAGATTTCATCTTTTTAGCAATACCCCATTAAATTAATTTCTTAAACTAAACAATCATGTTCGCTAGCATGCTTGCCATTTAACATAACCGTGAATCCCTAGGGACGCACGAAGTTTGTTCTGTTCGTCATTTCTCCCATTATTTGATCTGGGATTGCGAGGCGATGCAGAAATTTAGTTTTGATGACACCCACCACTAGCTGCCATAATGGGAGGCGGATTAATAATTGCCTGAGGGTGAAAATTAGTTTGAAATATCCTATTTTGTAGATATTTGTATTCTATAAGGACTATGGGCTTACAGTGGTTTTTTACTTCAAATACTATGCAGAATAATGTAATGTAAAGTTCCTACAATAAATAATGCATTTATAAAATATTATAATTAAAGAAAGAAAGAAAGAAAATCTATTTATTTGACGCATATTTTTTTATACTACTTGAAGATGGAACAAGCACATGGTCCACCTGATGTTAAGTGGTAACCATTACCTATCACAAAGAATTGCGTTGTAGGTCACGCTTGTTTGGACCGTGCCCTAATATGCAAACCGAAACACAGCAAAGCTGCTTCACGGCAGAAATAGGCATGGTGGCAGTACTTCCCCAGACGAACCCTCCACAAAGAACTCTACTACCTGTAAAACTATCATACACAACACATAAAATAGTATTCACATGGGACTATAAAAATACAAAAGAGAAAGAAAAATACCACAAGGATCGGTACCTGCACAGTGCACAATCATGATATAGGCAAAAAGGAAAGCATAGTAGCCTTTGGTAGGTAGGTTGCAGGTAGGTCTTTGTATTCTTGCACGTAAAAGAAAATACATTAAAATACAGTACAGAGTTAGCAAACCTAGCCAGGTGGTGCCAATAATACTCAACATCAGCCTATGCTGTGTTGTTGCTACTGAATAAATCATCCAAACTAGATGCAAAAGTGGTTTTTAATGTGACTTGAGAATAATAATTATTTTAAAACTCAAATTATAAAATTATAACGGTATCATCAAAGACCGCGCAAGATAAAAGATCACATAAAACGGTTATAAAGTTGTTTTTACTCTAACTTGTTTTATCGGCACATAACCGGTTTTCACTTTAAGTTGTTTTATAGGGAAATAACCGTAAAGGGAAGTAATGATCAGATATCGTAGCGATACCATGGGCCATCACGAAGGAAAACCGATATCTTTAAATATATGTCTGTCAACTGTTTTCTGGATAAAAGATGAATATTTTTGTAAATATTTGACAAATATCTTAGTTTGTATTCATATTATTGACATTATTATTACTTATTTTTTTGAAAGTAGAATATGGTTTCTAAACCTGTTTTAAGAACGATATAAGAACTGTTGATATTTTGTATCGTTGTCTGTATGTTGCAAGAAATTATTATGAATTATGAACAAAAAGTAAATTTCTTTTTCATGCACATTATAATTCTTTTATCTATTTCTTCTCAAAAAAAAAGAAAAGTAAAATTTCGGGTGCTCTCGAATGGCCTAAGAAATTTAACACCAGAGGGTATATCGAGTATCCAAGTTGCCCAATGAAATGATAAGCATCGAACCCGTTTTTAAGAACTTTGACAGTTAGATGAAAACTTTGTCCGACTTTCGACGGATACGATGTAAAATTTGCAAATATAGGTTCAGTGCAATAAAGGAATTATCATTTGAATTGGCAACTGAGATAACGAATAATGGCCCTGAAGCCTCATTTATTAACCGACGAATCCTATATTTTACTGTTACCGATGACGCTTCCTTTTCCAATGAAAAATTGTCAGAAATTAACAACGAGGCATCCAAAATTTGACAGTTTTTCAAGGGAAAAAAACCGGCCGTAAGTCAGTTGCACATCGAAATGATAAGCACCGGTCCAGTTTTTATAATATTTGACAGGTTTTCAATCATCGTTCTTTTAATTTCGACAGATGAAATGTCAAAGTCAGCAAACAAACCAGAAGCCATTTAATAAAGAAGTGACGTGAAGTTAACAAACAAAAGTCCGGTGCCGACCATTTCGGTGTGCAACTAAGCTAGTAAATGCCACAGGGCATCTTAGCCCATACAAAGCTAAAAGAATGCCAGTTGCCAAAAATGCAAAACACTCACCCGCAAAGGCGAGATAACTAATCCTCGATCCAGCCAGTCATCCCACAAATCCAGCACCATCAAGCATCACTAAGAAGCTGTGCCATTACCATGTTAATAACTAGGGGTACGCGGCGATTAATCAACTTGACGTCTCTAACCTGGGGCCTTGAATTTATGCATTGGTTGGTTTGCGGTTTGGACTTTTTTGGGTTGTGATTTTGGTAATATTGCAGAAGGTTGCGGGTTTGATTCCCGATTTGTTTGTATTATATAAGTAGTATATCAGTCATGTGGTTCCCATGATATAAACTCTGCTTAGTTTGATGCTACATGATGCTGTGTGATACTATATCCAGCATTATTATTATTATTAAAGCAGAAGCTTTATATATATATATATATATATATATATATAAGCTTCTGCTTCGCTCGCATTGTAACTACTTGCCTATGTGTTAATACAGGTCATAAACTATGTATATTCCAAGTTTCATCCAAATCTGTTAAGCCTTTACGGAGTTGAGTGGGAAACACACAAACACAAACCTTCGCTTTTAGTAATTTGATTGATTGATTCTGAACTTGATTTATCGGGACGTATCTCATCCAGTTTAGCATGACAAGGTTTTCGACGGCAGAATAAAAAAAAAACTTTTTTGGATGAAGGTGTAATAACATTTCAAATGCACTCCTAAGGAAAATAATCCCAAGAAAAATAATATTTTGGGAAAAAAACACTGATTTGGGGGGGATCCAGGGAGACCCGTGCTAATAATGTTGTCTTCTCTACCATAGAGAAAACCGCATGCTAAAGGATCAGATGGACCAAAAACCTTGTCAAGATTGTGGGGAGTTGGTGGATGGAAAGGGATGAAGTATGGATTGGGAACTCAACCCCGTCTTGCGTGAAAATCTAAGAGCGAGACCTAGCTACAAAGGCACATTTAAATTATTTGGAAACTGAATAAATATGTTATTTGTATGGGAATCGAAAGTGCACTTCTGTTTCATCTGCATTACAACAACAAACAAACAACACTAGCCTATTAAGCCCACTGCTGGACATAGGCCTCCCGTATAAGAAGTGGGGACTATGGGCTATAGTCCCCGTGGGAGGCATGCTGGGAAGGCAGGTTGGGGATCGCAAGGCACGGCTTCATCGTCGACGCTGCTGCCCGTCGGTGGCCAGGGGATTTAGCTGTGCCAGTGTAAGGATAAAATCCGTAACGAGTTTATCCGACATAGAACTAAAGTTGTCGACATAGCTGAGAGAATTAGCAAGCTGAAGTGGCAGAGGGCTGGCCATATCTGCCAAAGAACCGATAGCCGATGGGGTAAACGAGTTCTTGAGTGGAGACCGCGGCTCGGCAAACGTAGTGTAGGACGCCCTCCGGCCAGGTGGGGTGACGATCTGCGAAAGGCTGCTGGTAGAAGCTGGATGCGTCGAGTCGAGTCCTGAGGACAGGGCGCAATGGCGCTCATTAGGGGAGGCCTATGTCCAGCAGTGGACTGCTAAAGGCTGATGATGATGATGATGATGAGTTTAAGGCTGCGGTATGCCGTAATCAGCTGGCCGCCCGGGCCCCGTTTGTTAATTAGCAGGGTGCACCACGTGCAGGTGAGGTTGCCTTGGGTTCCAGATATTTGGTTTGGAACCCCTTACATTACATAATACACATCTAACTAATATTAATAGGCGAAAGTTTGTGAAATGTACTCTTATGTGAAATGTTTGTCTCTCTCAAGCCAATACTACTAAGCGAATTGAGCAGTAATACTGGACATATTAAGTAGGTCTAGCCCTAGAATATTAAGCTTCTTTTTATCCGGGTACCACGCAAGCGAAGCCACGGGCGGAAGCCAAATGAGGCCATTTTCAAACAGGTTATTAGTTTGAATTTTCGGTAAACATACACATTTTTTTGTGAATACATACTTAATACCTATACATAGAAAACACCCAGACCAGATACAAAAATATCTGCAGACAATGCAAACATTTGTCTCGCGGCAGGAATCGAACCCGCAACCTTCTGTGTCTCAGGCGGACCTTCGCTCATTGGGCCACAGAAGTCCACTTATTTTAAATTCAATTTATATTTGAGATTATTGTGGTCCTGTTAAACATACAATTCAAACGATAAGATATAATTCAAAATTAAATCCAGCATCATTAACCTCACAAAAGAACCGCTGACATGAAAGAATCAGTTAACCCTGCGATTGCCCTACCCCTATATTTTTAACTTTACTGCGAATATTAATAAACTGTACCTATTGTATAGTACCTAACGTGTGACGTCATGTGTGGGTTGTGGGAAATGAAGCGGAATTTACTGATAACGCACACATACATAACCGTTACTGACTACACGCATACACGCTTGTTAATGTGTAATGTTGCTTTATGGTGCCACGGGACGGGAGCTTCCATCAACTATGACGGGAGAGTAAAATAGTAACGCTTATTTATAGCGAGCATTGACCAAAGTCAGAGATAAATTTTTCGACTGTTTAGAATAAGCTCAAGAATCTTCAATACAACAAGTCTTGTTTGATTTGACTTCATACATTTTATTATTTTTTTCAATGAGCTAACGGCTATAAAATGTTTTTAGATATGGGTCTAATCATTCCATGTTTGCAAATAATTGATGTTTTTGGTTTATTACATTTATATATGTAATTTTCTTTATCGAATGGTTCTGTAATAAACTATCACTTATATTATTATCAGCCTATAGCAGTCCACTGTTGGATACGCTTTGTTACAGTTTAAAATGTTGACTGTTGGGCTCGGAGTAGTTTACGAAAGCAAATCACCTAACGACCTATCAGAGTGCCTAGTGCGAGTTTTTTTACCAACTCGACCGCGTTAATGTTTATGCAAATTTCTAGGGAAAGAAGTCAGTGCCACGCGTTTCTTACAAGATGGCGCTACCTTGGTTCCATATACATTTGGCTTAAACGGAAACGCAATCTAGCTGGTAAAAAATTAGCACTAGGCACTCCGGTCACGTCGCGATTCCATCCCGTGATGAGTAAACGCACTCAAACACGATAAATACCGCTTGTCAGGTCGAGTTCACAATGTAATGTAGGTGACATCGACAATTTGTTGAAGCAGCATGTAAGTGCCGAGAATAAGCAAAATTATGGAAAGTGACATGACCTAGAAATGTAATTATAAAGACTGAATCAAAATAGATGATTAATTTAGTAATGTTTGAAGAACGCAAGGCAAAACATGTTTCAAAGGTGGTAATGGTAATACTGTCTTTCATGAGCTATGCTCGGAGTTTCTCTGATGGATAGAACTCGCAACGAGACTATCCGACATAGAACTAAAGTTTTCAACAAAGCTCAGAGAATTAGCAAGCTAAAGTGGCGTTCACCTCGCCATATCTGTTGAAGAACCGATAACCGTTGGGGTAAATGAGTTCTTGACTGGAGACAGTGGCTCGGCAAACGTAGTGTAGGACGCTCTATGGCCAGGTGGAGTGACGATTTGCGAAAGGCTGCTGGTAGAAGCTGGATGCGTCGAGCTCAGGACAGGATGCAATGGCGCTCATTAGGGGAGTCCTATGCCCAGTAGTGGACTGCTATAGGCCGATTATGATAATGATAATGAAAAGAATACATTCTTAGGCCTAAAACGTAAAAATACAATTTTTACTGACCTCTGTGGCGCAGTTGGCGAAAGCCCGTCTGACGCCTTCTGCCGGTCTAGTGCCGCCGTGAGACAAATGTTTGTATTTGCAGATATTTGTCTAAGCTAAGACCCGAGATGTATTTTGATATGAGGAGAAGATTTAAAAAATGGCCAACTTTAGGCTCGATTAGCAGGAGACAGGGAAATCTGAAAGTCTATGGAAGAAGCATTTGTGTTCAAAGACACGCTACTCGAATGATAGCAATAAACCAACATATAACTACTTTTTTTTATTTATTTATATGAGAATCCAACAGCGATACAATATAAGTATGTATGTTAAAATTATGAACTTTAATTTAATTTTTGACCTGTAATAGGTTTCTAGGTTTGTATCAAACAGTTATACGTGATGGGAACATTAACAATATGTAAGAAATTACTCGACAAACACTTGTGTAAGTAACAGTAAGCTACAGTGAGGCATTTTTGTTAAAGGCATGTTATAAAGGTGTTATTTATTAAAAACTCAGTACGCATACTTTGAGAAGCAACTATAGGCTTTGACATTTTAAATGTAGATGTAGCTAAACCTAGACTTTCAGTTATAAATTATTCGAAATATTGATTTACAATAATATAATTCTGACATCCTGATGACTCATAACTAAATTTTTTGCGTACTTTTTAAGCTATTCCTTCCTTCTTCATATGAGCTAGTGGCCAGCTCTGTTATCGCAGTTTTTAAGTCTCCTGAAGGCCTGCGACATGGCTTGACAATTGCAAAAGCCACCTTCGTAACGTGCCTTCCGAAACATGGAAGCGCTCAGATCTTAGTGCCGCTAAACGGTCAACCATCCAAATAGTGACCGAGCGGAGCGTTTCTTAAACAAGATAATCTGCTAGAAACACCGAAGTAGGTAAGCCACACCACGAACGCTTACCATTGAGCTATGAGACCACCACATGGTCTTCATTATTTTCCTCTACTTATCTTAATCTTTCATAGATCATAGTCCGTTGTAATAGCGTCAGAAAGATTGATAGTCTGGGTCGTTTCCGCTTATCGCTATTGCAATGAATGAAGTGATCGATGGATTGCGGTTTCAATCTTATAATAATAATACTTATATGAAAATGAGACTCTTGGTGCGAAACTTTTGCATTTAGTTAGAGACGTATTTACACTTCAACACACAACTAGTCTCTATCAGTCCACTGCTGGACAAAAACCTCTCCTAATAAGAAGAGGGATATGCTTATAATCCCCACGCTAAGTATGTCGGACGGGGATCGCAGGACACAACTTCTCGCACTGCCAATGCTGCTGCCCGTCAGCGGTCATTTAGCTGTGGCAGCTGCGCTATGCTATCAGCTGGCCGCCAGAGCCCTGTTTGTTAATTAGGAGGGCTCCACGGGCATGTGAAGTTGGCTTGAGTTCCGAAGATAGAAATAGCACCCCTTACAACCCGAGACATGTCAATTATATAAAAATCAAATATACTGATTGTTTATTTTCTTATTAATCTAATTTCCAATTTGTTTAGTAGGTTCACTTTGTTTCTTTGTACTGGTGTGAGTCCTGACTTCAAAAGAATCTTTGATTCAATCAAATATATTTTATACCTAAAACACAATTTTTGTTCAAAGAAATCAATAGCGCTCTGACTTTCCTTAAACAACTTTGTAGTCTTCGGTAAATTCTTTTCACAAAATCATTTTCAGAAATAACCCCAACAATAACGACACTGGTAAGGTGTCTCTGATATTTATCTACTAAAACAAAACAAAAAGCATCAAGACAAAGAGAAATAAAAATTTATCTCAAACAAAACACCCCATAAAGCGGAATCTCCAGAACTTTATAAACGCGATAACGACTAAACTTGCTCATAGCTTTGTTCCTTACATAAACATGACCATTTCATCTTGACCCCCAGCATCCGTCTATAGATTAGAGCGGACTGCAAGTTCCAGGGGTCTGAGCGTTTCGGACGGCGGATACCTAGTAACTCGATGAGGTAAAAAAGAGGATATCAAGGAGTGTCCGTCTCAGGCCACGCCTACAATTGAACACGCCCACTAAGATCTCTAGAGTGAGACATTTCTTTACTTAAGTATGTTATAAATGAGTTGGTGGAAACACGCGTCTGTGTGCCACACTACACACACAAACGCGTCAAGTTCTAGAATTATCATGTAAGATAAACTCACACATAAGTATTAGAAGGTAAGTGGGAGGTTTTCGGGGCGATCAATATTTGCGATAGAAATGTTTGTAGACGTCTCGAATAACAAACCCACGCTTTTAATAGATTTATGTTTATTATAGAATGCCCTTGAGGTAACCGTTTTCATCACTACCTTGGTAGGTAACTATGTTTTACTAATATATTACTTTGTTTAACAGTATGTAAGAATTTTATAGTAATATGCTCGACGGCCGGGAGTTCAATTAACTGTTCGATGGTCAAACGACACCGTGGACGTAGCTGGGTAGTGGCGTCTATACCCAATAGTGGTTTTTAACGGGCTAAGTGATGATAAGTTAAAGCCATGATGGCCTAGTGGCAGATACCCCAACTTTCGATCCGAAATTTGTGGGTTCGAATCTTGACCGTACACTAAAGAATTATATTTCGTTTCAAAAAAATTATGTGCGCATTACCGCGAGGAAACCCGCTGTTCAGTCAGCTTCAAATTGTTCAATTCCTCTGGGTAAGGCCACCAAAGCAAAGAGGTACTATTTCATCACCAATATTCGTAAACTGCAGGCTTTTTTAACCGACTTCAAAAAAAAGGAGGAAAGTCTCAATTCGGTTGTATTTTTTTTTTGAACTATTTTATAGATGACCAAGGATTTTATTATTTTATTTTAAAGCACAATGTTGCTCATTAGGGGAGGCCTATGTCCAGCAGTGGCAGCATAGGTTGATTATGATGATGATGATGATCCCTTTCAAGAAGCAAACCGTCTTTCTCCTCGTTTAGCAGTCAAAATTGCGCGCAGAGAAAAAAAATTACGATTTTAGTTAACATAACACCTAAGTAGCTGTCATTTTTAGTGTCCACACGAAGAAATAGATCAATGAAGTAAATAATCACAAAAACAGTATTAGTCTACATAGGACACGTATCAGATTCTGGGTATATTTTATAGTATAACAATGAACAAGAAAAAATATTTTTAAATGTGCGAAATGATGAATGAATGAATGATTTTAATTAATTCATTTAGTTACATAATTCACAATTAATATTTTGTAATGCAATCTTTTTTCTGTATAAATTGTATAATGATCACTCTCCACACCACACTAGGAACTTACGTTATTATTAACACCATACGAGTACGTTCTCACAGGGTCTTGTGGCTGAACACAATGGTCTCGGCAGAAAAACAGCGTCCACTGTGAACGCAGTGGGCATAATGCTGAGTCGGGGCCTATTTGCTGCTGTAGCACACAATACCTATTATAATAAGTGTTTATTTTTTCGAACTTGTAAATTCTTTGTTTTATGTGGTTTTATATGTATTTGTGTGCTATTTTGTAGCAAATAAAGTGATCTCTATGTCTATGTCTATGTCTAAAGGTTTCTCTTCAGTTTTTGTTCGATTAGATTTTGATTTTGATGGAGTACTTGGATCTCTAGGGCTTCTGATTGAGATTTGGATGATGAACGTATGACACGACGGCACGTTACATAACCACACACCAGAATAACATGGATACCTACTCCTACATATATTCTGGCTCTGTCACTGATGGATTCGGCTTAGAGACCTTTTATACATTTTCCCATTTCTACCGCAAAGCAACATTGCTGTGTTTTGCATTGAAGGGTGTGGGTGAGATGAAAAGCACATGAGGCCTATCTTCATGCCTCAAGTTGATGGCTTTGCATCGTAGGGCATTTCCACACATACACAGCCTACGATACAAGACCTTCCTACTTAACATCTGGTAGGCCATTTGCTCGTTTCATCTTTTAGAAACATAAAAAACCTCCGAATGGTCTTTGCCCTAACTTCCACACCACACCAGACCACCACACCAGCCTATATCAGTCCACTGCTGGACATAGGCCTCCCCTAATAAAGGGGGATTTGCCCATAATCCCCACGCTGGGCATGCGGGTTGGGGAACGCAGGGCACAATTTCTCGCACCACCGACGCTGCTGCCCGTCGGCGGCCAGGGGATTTAGCTGTGCCGGTGTTAGGCTGTGCTATGCCGCAATCAGCCGGCTGCCAGAGCCTCGTTTGTTAGTTAGCAGGGTGCACCAGATGCAGGTGAGGTTGGCTTGGGTTCCAAAGATGGGGGTTGGAAACCCTTACACACCAACTTAATATAGTTTATTTCGTCGTTTATTTCCTCTTTGTCCTAACTTAATATAGTTTATTTCCACAAAACGACACATAAAGTATATTTCAACATAATCAACACGAAGTATTAAGCTTGCAATCTGTTTGTCTGTTACGCTTTCACGCCCAACGATCATCATAAATTAAAATTTAGCATACACGTTGGATTTTTATGTGTACATAGGTTCTTTTATCTAGAATAAAAATACTATTTTCAATGTATAGAATAATAACTTTAACACCTCCACCCGCCGCTATAGTGACATCTATTTCGCAAAGCGTATTTGGCGGCGAAAAAGCGCATATAAACTTATTTTGCTCTCTCAAATATAGGAAAACATCGATTAACGCGATCGCAGTCGTGAGTAAAAGCTAATTATCTTATCACTGTTGTGTTTTTATTACATCGCTATTGATAAACAACAAATCAACAATTTATAGGACCACAGAAACCGTCACGTTAGCCGGAAACGGAACCTCGTTTAATTTTTAATTCGGTTGGTTGGCGGCGCTGTCGTCGCCGTCTTCCTGCCCGTCGCTTCCGGTTGCAAGCGCGCCTTTTTTTCAAGGGTTGTATTTCCGGTTTGGAACAGGAGCTAAAAGCAGGTGGATCGGACTTAGTTTTTGGATCGGAGTATTTTTTTATTTAGAAAAAGCTGAATTAAACGCTGAGGATGTCGTCAACCTATATAAGATAAGATTATGAATCATAAAGAACGAACAGGTCATAAGAGTAATTTTGTGACCCAATTATAGATTATCCATTTCGGACATACAATATAATAAGTAAACTTCTAAAATGCCTTAAATGTTTTTGAGGTTTTGCCACAATAACCACGGTTGACACCAATATTATACTGTTCAGTGAACAGGTAAATGTAACTGGTCATCTGATGAAGAAGAAGAAGAGAAGCTCATCACTGAATCATCTTCTGTGACATCGACAGGAAAAAAATACCTTAACTCTTAACCGGAAATACCACTACCACCACCACCACCACCACACCAGCCACTGCTGGACATAGGCTGAAATACCACCTCGAGCGTTAATTAGAAATAAATAAAACTAGAATATATTGATATCATTGGGTCTTGAGGCTGAACACGACGTTCCCAGCAGAAAAGCAACGTCTACTGCTACTCGTGGCCATAATGCTGAGTCGGGGCCTATTTTGCTGCATCACACAAATACTACCTGTGTATCAAAGTGTACATGTGCATATAAATATAAGCCAAGCAGAGTTTCTTGCCAATTCTTCTCTGTTTGGACGCGTTGCGAATTGGTGTAGATTAAAAAAATGACGATTCAAAGTGACACAAGTACTTTGAAGTTCCAATTGAATAAATATTTTCATTCCATTTCATTTCATTTCATACGTAAAATAAAAGTATTTGTAAAAGTTATTTTGTAGTAAATAAATTATATTTATGTCTATGTATGTATTAGTTACAGTAACTCGCCCCCAAAAAATAAACAGACAAAGTCACGTCCACACAACTGTATCGCATCATAAATGACTCAGGACTTGCGAGATTATTTTTCCGACGTTTTTTCGCCGGATGAAAAATCCGGCCGGATATTATCATTAATAATGAAAGCCTCCACAACAGTTGACGGGTATAAATGGAGACCGTGATAAGCCAAGCTTTGGAATTAGTTTTTGTCAATTGATTGTGGGTTTCTCTTTGCTCGCATGACATCCAGATAAAAAGTCTATATGTTATTCCATTATAGTTTGATATCCAAGTTTCATCCAAATCAGCTAATCCACGCCTTTACGGAGTTGAGTGGAATCAAACATATATACAAACTTTAGTATTTTAATAGTAAATAGTAGCTTATATAGTGAAGTAGCCGATAACTGTTGGGGAACAAAGGTTCTCGAAAGGCGACGGCGATCTGGAAGACGAAGTAAGACCCCCACTGATGGACTGACGACATCGTTAAGATTGCAGGTAATGGAGGAGACCTTTGTACAGCATTAGATTTCTTTGTTGTTGACGATGATGGTAATGATGATAGTGAAGTAGATTGGTTCTAATTGTCACCTATTATGTGTATTTGTACTATGTCCTTGTACTACATGTATGTTGTTGTACTTGACTTTGAATACAAATATTTTCTTTCATAAAATTTCATTTGCCTTAAATATACCCTTTTTTCTCAATGTTTATATCAAAAGTAATCTTTCAAAAACGAATTAGATTAGGTAGATACCCAACTCAGTTATTCAAAAAGAAAATGAAATTGAAACATCTTAAAGGGATGCCCTCCAGCAATTGATCTCTTCTCGGCTACAAATCAAAGCGAAGACAAGGGCCGGCTAATGTGAGGTAGGCTGAAGGGTGGAAGCATAGTCAACGAGATGAAAAGTAAGGCATCTGTGAAGATGGTTATTTTTTAACATACTAATATTTTAAAATTCTTAAACGTCTTGAATTACCTATTCATTTATTTACTCATGAAACTAGCTGTAAGTTTTTCTTTGAGAATAAAAAAAAGTTTATCTATGTTTGTGAGTTCCCGTTTAACTCCATAACGACCCGACATGATTAATTAAAAATTCATAGACGTTACTAAACTAAGCTGCCCTATTCTTAATATTACAGCAGCTATTACATAAAACGGGGTGTACGGGGTTCAACCCACATCGTCGGAACCCAAGCCAACCTCACCTGCTCATGGTGCACCCTGCTAACTAACAAACGGGGCTCTGGCGGCCGGCTGATTGCGGCATAACATATCCCCCTTTATTAGGGGAGGCCTATGTCCAGCAGTGGACTGATATAGGCTGGTGTGTGTGTGTGTGTACATAAAACAGTGACAGGTTCTATTTATCTGTTAGCCAATAATATTATATTAAGTTAAAATTGATTGTTGGATTGTCGAACATATCTAGTACATATCTAATACGTTCTGTTTAATTTTAATTTAAGCAAATAGTCAAGTTTCCTTGTGTCTTCGAGTGTTTATCTCGAAGTTATTACGTGTATTGCGCTACGATATTGTTCTCAACTATGTCAAAAGGCGTACGATAGATGGCACTTTGTGGACAAGAAGGGGGGGTACAATGAGTCCGTTGAGAGTTAGCCACCTGGACCGCCGTAAATCTAAAGCTTAGGGTAGTTTCTACCATCTTCTATAGCAGAATAACATCTAAATTAATAGTTCAATACTTTTAACGCTATTCAGTTTCTTTTACCTCAACAGCCGAAAAATTACAACGTTATCAGAAAGGCAAAAGTAACGAATAAAATGTTGATACGCTTTTTTAAACTATCAGACTAATATGGTAGCTAGTTTTATTGCTGAGTGTACCTATCATGTTGACGAAAATTGAGTTCTACATAATTATATAATTTAATTATAGACTAGCTTTCACCCGCGGCTCCGGACTCATGGTACTTATTAGGAAGTTTATTTATGTCAAATACGCTTGGACGATTATTATCAGTTTTCACTTGAAGACTATCACTCTATAGAGTTCTATATAATTTGGTATCTGGTCATCAGGTGGCTCTAGGGCCTAGAGAATCGAGACGACACAGCTTTAATAAAGCATTTTCATTTATTAATTTATTCATTATCATCGAGATAGTAACTCAATGAAGTCACAATCTCCACGTGAAAACTGACAATAAACGTCCTAGCATCGTTGGTATGTCAAACATTCGTAATGAAAAATTTGTACAAAATGTCCCTTAAATAATTTTCAATGACGGCGCAATAGGCAAGTGTGATTTGATAAATAATACATACATACAGTCACGCCTATTTCCCAGAGGGGTAGGTTGGCATAAATCTTTCGCATTTTGCTCTTTCATTAATAAATAATAATAATAACATAACGTTTATTTCAGGCAACATGATACATACAAAAATATGATAACAAGGACCCTTATAGATTAACATACTTACATTTTATTTATGTGCGGACATCTTTTTTTCACGTTTGGGGCTCTAGAGTATACACCAGAAAAAAAATATAGTTTACAGGAAAATTTACAATTACAAACATGGCACAAAGGGCGGTCTTATCGCTAAAAGTGGTCTCTTCCAGACAACCTTTGTATATATATGTTACATTGGATGGAGAAGATGGTAAGATATACAAAAACGACGAAGTACATACGAGAGTAGCTACATAAATAATATCATAAACCTAGT
The DNA here is from genome assembly GCA_951804965.1 of Horisme vitalbata. Taxonomy (NCBI): domain Eukaryota; kingdom Metazoa; phylum Arthropoda; class Insecta; order Lepidoptera; family Geometridae; genus Horisme; species Horisme vitalbata. The sequence continues at coordinate 3,534,083 of OX638098.1, read as the reverse complement.
ATACTATCACGATGTTCAATAAATATTTAGATAGAACAGAATGTTTGAAGTGGACAGTCTACATAAATCTGTCCTCGAGCAAGAACCGCACACAAATCATGACTCGAAACAAACACCGTCTCAGGGATAATCTCGCCGTTTGGACGAACTTAGGGACGTATCTATAAATCGTTCAGTGGAACCTTAAGGCAACTAAATTGGTCAGAATGTTTTTGGTTTTGTACTAGTAAGTAGTAGTAAACCCGATGATTCAATTATCAGCTAATCTATAAGTTTAATTACGAGTCATATCTTGGTTTTATAATTTATTTATGGAGCATTCTTAGGTCAGAAGTAGGATAAGTGAGAAATATGCTCTAGTTTTAGAGCATATTTTTCGTTTAAATCATACGCGATGTTACCAGAGTCGACTTCAAATAGCAAACTGTTCCAATCCTCACTTGGGCGAGCGCGATTTAGTATAGCTCGAATAAAATAGACCACTTATCTCTCCCGGCGTAAACTAGTGCGCTGTTTTCACACTAATGGTGTTTGCAGAACAAGGTTTTGAGCACCATTCCTAAATTCACGCATCGGTGGAGCGAGAAGCAGTATCCTGCAATCCCCAAGCCGCATACCCAGTGTGGGGATTATTGGCAAATCCTTTTTCTTATTAGGAGAGGCATTGGACTTGATATAGGCTAATATTCTTGTTCCTTTTTTGAATGATATAATGATTCTACCAACATGTATAGACAATGCTATGTATATGTAATATTTGCCACGTGAGTGCAGAATCGGTAAACACCACGGTCCATTTATATCCGTGATCGCAGTCATTAGTCAACGCGGCACAAAACTTACACCGTATAAATCTGCAACACTCGCCAGTTCACGTCGATATGATTAATGTTAACGCTCTGATTATATTGTTCTTTGGTTTGATTGCTTTGTTATTGACAATCAAATGGTTTTTTTTCATAGGGTTCTTATAAAAAAAAATTAAATTGATAAAGATTCGTTTAGTATTCTCAAGACTGCTTAACATATTTGGAGTTGATTAACCAATTGTCAAATTCAGTGAATAGGTCCTATTAACTATTAATATTCATATCGTTTCAATAAATTCTAAAAATAAAATTATCAAGCATTATTATTATGCTTTTCTACATTATCTAACAAATTGTGATTACCAAACCTTGGAAATAGGGTAATTTAAAAATTCGTCTCTGTTTTTAATTTTCAAATGTTTGAGTTTACGATAACTTGGCATTTGCCGAAATAAAACCCAAAGATAGTTAAAAACGCGATAAGTACACCATTAATCCTGATAATCCAGCATAATTAACCTATCCCCATAGAAAACTCAATCCGCCTAAAACAGCACATTTAAAATCTTCCGACAATTTATTCCCAAACCCAGACACATTAACAAAAACGCGGTAACCGAAAGAACTCCAAAAAACCGTAATCCAGGGCCCAACTAAGCCCGGGGGCTATCTAATAACATTTATTACTCGACTTCCGGTCCCCAGCGTCCACTTCCGGAGGCTGATAAACTGCGGCCATTTTTGCCGCCATATTTATTTATAGCTCGGCCGATAATGTGGATGTGTGAATCGTTCATTATGCGGTCACTTCTCAACCGGAACGCACGTGTTTGTTGTTGTTTTTCAAAACTAGCTATAGATTATCTGTAACTTAAATAAAATTATTGCACGTAAAGTGGGCGAAGGCCTACTTGAGACGCAGAAAGAAGCTGGTTTGATGCCCACCTTAGGACAAATGTTTGTTTAAATAATCCATAAATATGTTTCTCAGGTCTGGGTGTATTCTATGCATGATAATCCTACTTCCTGCTAATATTATAAATGCGAAAGTATGTGAGTATGGATGTATGGATGAATGGATGAATGTTTGTTACTCTTTCACGCAAAAACTACGGAACGGATCTGGATGAAACTCGAAATATGCATAGTTTGCAACCTGGATTAACACAAAGGCTACTTTTTTTCCGGGTACTACGCGAGAGAAACCGCGGGCAGAAGCTAGTTTATCATAAAAAAAAACAAAAATAATTTTATATACTTACAAAGTAACGGGTTGGGATCTCCTCTATTAAGTTGCATTAACCTGTGTAAGAGAAGTCCCCTCTTTATGGTGGTCAGTCTTAACTCAGCTACGTGACTATGTATATAGTATGTATGTATTTATAATATAATTTATTTAATTTTTTTATCAGTCATCCAGCTCACAAAGTACAAGCCCTGCTTACTTTAGGGTTAGGTGATGCTATGTAAAAAAATACAGCATTACTATTATTAATATTTATAACTTAGAGAAGTGATAGGCTTTGAAGGGCTCGTGGCCTGCCATACTTCGGTGTTCGTAGCATATCGTAGGCATTATTCCGCCCCCGACTTGTATTGGTGACCGTTTATTGAATTTAGATCTGAATGCTTTGGTGTTTCAGAAGGCTTTTTGAGATGTTGATCCCGGATTTTTCAGTCATTAAGCTATGATAGAGGCTTTAGAGTAGCTTAACACTCCGACACCAGACATGGCCACTAGCTCATACGAGAAAGATGAAGAAATCTTAAATATATTTATTAGACAGTTTTATTCGTGTACCAGCTTAATAAATACACTGGTGGAGGCTAGTATCATAAATTCATTGAGCAAAACGTGCAAGCACCTCCATTGCGATAGTTGAAGCGCCATAGTTTCGATAGTGTCAATACTGGCGGCCCTCCAGCTATGCACCGCTATTTACATATGAATCCACTGCCAGCCTACGTTATATTTATTACTAGCGTTTACGGAACTGAGTTTTAAATTTTTTATCTTTTTCATCGATAAAAAGCACAGAGAAACAGAATAAAGATGTTATTATTTTATTTTGTTCTTGGCTTTGTAACAGAATACGTAATAGTACTATCTACAAGATACTCCTCGTAGGCAAGGGTCTACGAAAATTATAACTACCTGTCTACAAGATACTCCTCGCAGGTAAGGGACTACGAAAGAACTACGAAGCTGCTACGCTTTTGCTACGCTGAAGAAACCGTACCTGGCTTTTCTGCTGTGTGCTGAACTATGTTTCCTTCCGACATTTGTTAGATTGTCAGTCTTTTGTACTCATAGTATGTTCCTTGTTTGGGATGTTGCAGTACCCTATTCATCATCATCATCATCATCATCAGCCTATAGCAGTCCACTGCTGGACATAGGCCTCCCCTAATGAGCGCCATTGCGCCCTGTCCTGAGCTCGACGTACCCTATTTCTTACTACAATTTTCTATTCTTTAACAAACAAACTATTCATAAATCTACATTGGTCCCTAGACCTCACTAATTACACTCAAATTCCTCCGCTTAAAGCAAATTACAACCCTTTACATCTATCCGTCTCACTCACACCAGTTAGTATACCAACTGTTGCGACACGCGTGTGTTGCGTGTGTGCGTTGCTGAATGCGTGTGTGCGTGAGTAAACACCGGTTTAAGCCTAACTGGCCTTAATGAATCGTAATGGCCCCTATAATTCGCGGCGTAACTAACTGGCCGTGCGTCCCCGCTGTACCCCGGCCGTTTGGCTAAAGCTGAGTTACATGAACATTTTTTAGAAACAGTAACGGAAAGAGGGAAGGGAGGCCTTTGATCTGCAGTGGGATCAGACAGGCTAATAAGATAAGATAAGATAAGAAGTAATGCTTTAGTGCTTGCGAAGGCACGTTAAGATGTTGGTCCAAGCTTTTTCAGTCGTTAAGTATATATATCAGTGGCTTTCGTGGGGCCTAAAAACTCCGACACCAGATTTGGCCATTAAGTCATACGAAGAAAAAGAAGAAACAATAATGATTTTGATACGTGCCTACTAAGTGCCAGAGAAAGGTAATCTTTCAGAACACAATTATAGTAATTATCGTAAATATCTAAGTCGGCCAGGCCATACGCGAGTTAAGTTATTAAAAAATATATTTATAATAAACAATGCCTGCAGACTGAATACATTTTAATTGTGAAAATAAGTATGTATTCTAGCAGATAAACATTTGAATCATGATTCTTGAATCTTGAATGTCAATTTATCATCATCATCCTCGGCCTATAGCAGTCCGCTGGTGAACATAGGCCTCCCGTAATGAGCGCCAATGCTGTCTTATCTAATCCAAAATGTCCGCAGCTGGATACATACAGGCTCTACCAGCAGTCTTTAGAAGATCGCCGAAGACGTGGTCTCGAACTCGTTTACAACAACGGTGGTTGGTTGAATGTCAATTAGAGTTTAGAAATAAATAAATCAACCTTTGTAGTTTTCCACTGGTGTTGAAATAAGTAAATGTTCTTTGGTTTTCAATGAAATAAATAAAATGTAATGTATGTTACATTACATTTAAACGTCTTGTTTTTTATATCAAGTTACTAAATAATATAGATCCCTAGCGTAAATTTATCTGATACGTGCTTGAATGACATTGTTAAATCTACAGTATGCAAATTATTTTTCTCATGTAAGTGACATTTTGTCTTGAGAAAAATAAAATGTGACATTTGTGGAATATATCGTTGTTGTTTACTGTAATTTATTTTTTCTTATATCAACTGTTTTTCGGGTCTTTCCTTGACCCCCCCATGAATACTATTTTCATCATCATCATCATCCACAGCCCGACTTTATCCACTGCTTTATATAGGCCTCCTGGAGTTTGTGCCATCCATCACGGTCTTGTGCTAGTCTGGTGATGACAGGTGGAGCAAGACATTGACCGAGGGTAGGCAAAAGAAGCGTCGGAAGACCAGTAGCGAGATGGGTCGATGACATAATACGCGTCGCCGGGCCATCGTGTATACGACTATTTTATGGACAAAAATCGCTGATGATTACAATTTTTTTCTTTTAAAAACGCTAACAGTGTAATCAAAGCTTAACGTTTTGGACGCCTGCCATATCGGGTATGACAGCGGTTCTCTTTTTGAAATTTTCAGCCGACCGCACACGGTGCGATTTGTGGTTACGTATTTAGATTGTGCGCCGCAGAATTTGTCACGCTGTTTTGTGCGTTTTTGTTTTGTGCCCAATTTGTACAGATTCTGCTATTTGGCAATGTTTTACAGGCTGCGGTTATAAAATTGCCCGATGATTACAAAATTGCCTATGTTATTGCATTGTGTGTATAATTAGTAATCCGGAAAAAATCGTGCTATACGATACAACCACCTTTTGAAACATAAGTTATGAAGACATAAGACATGAAATTTATTGGTAAAAATATTTACAGATTAACATATCATTATTTCATAAAACGAATTATGTTTATCGTCGTCCACTGTGTTTTCAATAAAGATTTTTAATATTTGTTATTATTATTATGTCAATTTTGTTTAGGAGTCTATAAGTTTTTTTACATTATTTATTTTCTATACAAACAAACTTAAGAACAGGCAGCCATCATTATACAACTGTGGACAACCTCAATTTGCTTGCTACTTCCCCCCTCTCCATTAGCTTAAGCCTAACGACTCACTTGCGATGAGCCACTTGGCTCATACGGCTTTTAATGACAGCACCTGTCTATGCAAGTACTCTTTATACTATGAACAATTACCGAGGCTCAATCACGAAAAAACTATTTGTATCGTAGACGTAAAATTTGGACAGTGAAAAAGCGTAGATTCAAAAAACGCTTTGTCATTAATTAGGCAAAAATTTTCGTTACACTTACGACACATCAAAAATATCTACGGATGTTATCGTTCTTGCTTTCAGAAAACTTCGGTTTGTGAATTGTCCGTAATTGTGTCAGGAAACCAAACTGCTGTTGTAATGATAAAACTAATAATCCAAATGCAGCAATGATTTTTTTATGTAATAAGAAAATAAGATTTCACAAACGTCTAATTTGTGTGATAAAAAATTCCTTAAAAAATGTAGAAAATTTCATCAATATAATCTACAGCCGGATTATCATACTGCTGGTTAAAAGCCTCTTTTTGCTTTTGCCACGATCCTGCGCTAGCCTGATTCACTGACGGCCGACTAAATTTGTACTCATTTTTTTAGGCGAGAATCTTTAAACGTGTACCTGGATATCCACCAATAGAGAAAATATCGTGAAGCTAACCACATCAGTCCCTCACAACGTTGTCCGGCTAAGCTATCTCTGCGGAACTCTGAAATGTAGGCAAAATAAATCACCTTCTTCAGTTTATAATTTTTTGTTGATAAGATTGTCTCTAGATTGTCGACAGAAAATTTCCCCCCGCCCCAAACCTTTTGTACTCTTTTGTTCATTATATTGTGTCTATATTGTCACCCGAAACACCCCTCTCCCCTCACCCCTCTTGCCCAGACTTTATCGTCATGACCAATACCACTCTGTCAAGAGCAAAACGAATAAGAAGAAGAATTATTTTATATCAACAAGATACCTTGAAAGTAATAAGCAATTTATGTAAATAATAAAAGAAATGCAATTTATAATGTCTCTAACGTAAGAAAATTGCAATTATAAAACAAGTTAAAGAACAAGCAACTAAAGAACAGCCGTGTTGCTTATCATCTGATGCATTATAGAATAAATTGTGAGTTAAGATTTAAGTTTGCACAATAAATAATTGTTTTGGGCGTAATTGCCGTAATTTCATGAATAATTACAGCCACAGAGCAATTAAATAAATTATGGAGGAGTAACGAGCATCTTTGGGCTTCAGTTTAAAGTTGGGGCGCCTGCTGTTGCTTTATAGCTGTTATAACTCTTTCAGTGTATTTGGACATTAACGCTTTGAGTGCTAAAATCAAATCGACACCGGAAAAATAAGTCGACGATATCAGAAAAATCATGGACGTCACCTGGCTCAGACTAGCGCAGTATCGAGGCGAGTGGCTAAATCATGGGGAGGTAACCCACCAGAGTGGGCCGAAAATGGCTGAAATTATGATAGTGATAATGATGATGATCAGTGCTGAAAACATCTATTCTAAATTTTAATAAAAATATTTAATTGAAACCTAAATAAAAAAAATATATTTCGCACAACATGATCCATATGTTCTTAACACTAAATACATAACTTATTAACACAAAAAACTTAATATTATAAACCACACGCTTAAAACTAATCATAGTTAGATTACCCTCCGCACGAAGCAATGCCACGTGGGAGAGGTGATCCTGCCAGCCACAGTTTGTAGGATGGTGTTGGGGCTGTCACGCACTCTGCGCATCAGGGATATAGTCTTCTTACGGAGAATTGCTTTAAAATTATAAATATATAAAGTGTACAGCGCCATGTGGTAACTTTTTACTTACTGATCGGGAAGCTGTAAGCTGTAAGTGTACGCTGTAAGCTGTACGCAGCACCTATACTATCCTCTCAGCCTGGATTTACTCACAGGAATGACATGGTCAGGTTTATTAAACAAACAATGGATCCTGGGCAGTAATGTTATAACTTAAGTAATAAGACAATGTGAATGCCGAAGGTTTTTGAAAACAAAATGAATTGTTATCAATATGTACCTAACGATTACCGGAAAATACTGATTTTGGTCTCAGTACGACTTTGGTTCATCTTAATATGGTACGGTACTTAGTCATATTTAATGTATATCATATGTTATATGCTCTGCATATGGAGGAAAGAGCTGCCTCGCCGTAACACAGTTTTATAACTAGCACGGGAGGTTTGTTCCCTACTTCATAGTATACGTGTTAAACTAGTATTGAGCATTTGTTGCACTAAGTTTTAGTTTTCTACTCTTAGTTATAACATAAGCATTATATATCCTATAAGATTTGTAAAAATAAATTATGTATTCGTCTTAACTAAATATAATATTTTTCACAAAAAAATCGTATGTAAGATTTTCAGATTTTATTTATTTACCATAACGTTACATAATATAACAGGCAAGTCAAAATATAATTACAAACTAAAATGAAATGGAATGGGTGAAATGGATCGTTGTATAATTATAATTACAAAGACATTCATTGGTGCACGGCTGAGATTCGATCTAACGACCTCTGGATCAGAAGATCTGGATCTCATACATTTAAGTACTAAGCACACAAATGCTCACAAAATATCAATTAGCCCCCACATTTGAGAAATATGCGGCTCCTAATGAATTCGTAATCTCTGTAATCTGTTCAATGAGAAATGGCGTTTTGCGAGCGCAAACAAATTAAACGCTACCCAATGTTACCCAAAAATTAATTTATCACGACCCGACTCCAGTAACTATCCATTGTGGTGGACAGAGCTTTGTTGTATTTGAAAATGTGAGGGCGAAATTCAACGTGTTTTTCTGGATCTGGATGTTTTCAAAATATACGTAGTGGTATGAAATTGTTAGGGCAAGGTAACCTTAGCAAGAATAGTAGCTGTGTTGTCCTAATGCTAACACAATCCTAATCTTAATATTTTATAAATTCGTTTGTTTGTTTGTTGTTCACGCTCAAGATATTCAACAGGATCATCATGAAATTTCACCCTCGTAATCTAGACAAATCCAACAACACCTCATTAGTCGAAATCCATGCAGCTGTTTGGGCTACAGCGACCGACAAATAATATTACAAATATGTGAAAATTTTACCTACTTTTCTCGAGGGATCAAACTTAAACGCGAGGAAAAAGTAATATTTAGGCGCAAGTGTTTTCATAAAATAACAGTTTGTAATTATTATTTTTTAAATGGTGAATACCATCCCGCAGCATCATGTAGCCCCAAACTGAGCACAGCTTGTATTATGGGAACCACATGACTGTTATACTATTTATAAAGATACTTTATTTTTTACATTACATAAAACATACAGACCTGAGACAAATATCTGCAAATAACATTTTTCCCGCAGGGGGAATCGAACCCGCAACCTTCTGCGTCTCAGGCGGACCTTCCCCACTACGTCACAGAGGCCGTCATAATATAAGTAGCGGTATTGACTGAACCGTGGTAGCGGTATAAAATTGTTGACGATATAGCTGTTGATGTTGCTATGTCATTTAATGTTAGCTAATTTATAAAGCTCTAGTATCTTGAAATGCAATCGTGAGATTGGATACTCGCAACCCGACTCGCGCGTTCATCACTTCATAAGTCTAAATCCATGTTCCATGCATGCGCGTTTATGAGCAGAAGTAAATTAAGATACTGAAATACTAATATAAATCATTGTACTTCTATAAAACATATAAAACTTTCCTTTATGTTTATGCAATTAGGGCTAGAATATTATTTTACAAAATAACCTTAAAATATTGTCAAGAGGCCGAAAAACATATTAAAGATACTTAGCTCATTTTGCAGCAAATGGAGGTGTAGTCACAGCCGAATAATACCGGCAGGATGCAGAGCGGGACGTCTTTCCCTTCTCGAAGGTAACTATATAGAATTTAAAGGATGTCAGAATTCACCACCTCAGACTCCCTGACTACCTTCAATTCACACTTCCCCTCTGTACCACCTCTGACTACTTTAATAACTAAAATGTTATTAAATCAGCAAAATACCTTTGAAAAATAATAACGATTTAATTTAATCTTCATGAATTTCAGTTTTAGGCTACTTCAAAATAGCTTCCGGTAACAATTATTTTGTATCAAAAATAATTGTTATTTATTTATAATATATTACGAAAAATTACATAATTAATTATTGACTTAATATGCAATCTGTTAAAATTTTAATAATTTTAGATGATTTTAAGGAGGTTTTACTTATTTCAATATTTAATTTGAAAAAATTCTTACAACGGAAACTACTATTTTATTCATATAAATAGTTATTCATTCTCACAGTATCTGATACGTTCATCACTTCATAAGTCTAAATCCATTTTCCAAGCATGCACACTGAAGTTAGCCTAAAATATTTTCAAATATGTTTCTGAAACACAATTCCACCCTTCAAAACCCTTATTTACCACAAACAGATTTGATATTTAAATGAGAATTGGCCATTTCTCGGCTATTAGCAGCAAGTGCGTCAGGATGCTACGTATATTTTAATTTGGGCTCGTCCGCCAGATGGCGCTGTGATTAATATGCGCTGGACACTTCGGTTCGGACACTTGTTCTTTTTCGTTTTAAACCAACGGCTTTGGTTTGGAATTGCGGAACAAATTATGATTGCGATTACGATTAGCCATATATTTCCAGTCATTTCAGTCTTGAACTATTTAAACCTACGCTCTATCGAAGGTTTCTAGTTCATCTCATTATCTTTTTCCTGGTCTATCGCGGTACAGCCTTGTGTTCTCAGGGCTCCACTGGATTATTAACTTAACAAGTGAGTCATATCGTGATTCATTAAAATTAATAAAAACAAACAGTCATTATTAGCCTCGATTTCGTGCTAGGATTTTTTGGAACTAATGTCAGAATTAAAAATATTAGTTCTTTAACCTGTGTATCATCTGTTTATAAATGAACTCAATATTACGACGAATGACGTTTTATAAAAATTGTATGGAAATATTTTTTTTTATTTCCGCGCAATCTTACGATTTGAAAGGAGAATGCCGATAACCCGTACCAAATGCGTCAAAACCAAAAAATTGCCTTTATTTTATAAATAACATTAAATTTTTTTTTAGTCTTACACACCGACTCGATTAATAATCACGTAAAAAATTCTTTCGTTTATTTGGTTTCCGGCGCACGGCACCATGACATTGCAACTACCCTCACTTATAATTTTAGACAGTAGAATTTACTGAAAACATTGGAGGTTTTTTCACTTTGTATAATCAAAGAGGTTGGATCAGAAACTTTTTTGTGGTTCTACTAAACTATCTCCTATCTTTATGTATTACTAGAGTGTTCTGTGGCATTGTGTAGCAGTGTTTATTCTGTAAATAGATATTTTATTAGAAATCATCACAATAATGTACGATAAACAATCGTGGCATTAACTGTTTGCTAATAACCGGTGACGCGAAACCAGCTTAGTTTGGAAGAGGCATCCATTGCCTTTTCGTGGTTGTGATGAATGTGTTAAGATCTTGTATCTTAGCTTGGATTTCACCTTCACCAGTAAGTACTAATACTTATAATGATGTAAATGCCTATCTACTTTCTCGTCATTATCATTATTTGAAAATAATATAAAGTAGAACACAGTAGTAATGTATGTAATGTCCTACCTACGAAGTAGAAGTTAAAACACACTTTTACCTATCTGTGTGAGGTATATAAACCTTTTCTTATAGATATAGTATCATAGTTAAATGTTTATAGTGTAATACTTCAAATTATGTAGACAAAACTGAACACACAAGGTCTCGGGAATGCATTTTTAAAAAAACAAACTCTAAAACTAATATCAAATAAAAACAATTTGTTTACGTTTATCATAAAAAAGACTTAATATTCCATGAATAACAGAATAATATCTTTAAAAAAAAATAGGTTTCGTTTTGACGCAATCACTATAGCATTGGTACCGAGCGCCATACATCAGACGGCATTCTCCTTTGGGAAAAGTGTACCTGTTGGGAAATAGACTCTATTAAGACCAACTTGTTTTTTTGACAAAAATCAGTTTCTTGGCTAACTGTACATTTTTTCCAAATTCCGAAAATGCAATTGTTTTTTCTTCAGAATAAACCTATAGTTTCTTAAAAAAATACCTTCTAACTACAAAAGAAAAGGTGTCTGCCTTCAATGAAATAAAATATAAATGCAGACTTAGCTTTTAATGATTAATTCAGTATATTATATTAGAAGCAGTCTGAAAAATTAAATGCTGTCAAGAAACGTAGATCTTCTGGTGGCTTTATCTACACCTAGGTTTAGATGTGTTAATCAGGTCAATCTATTCTGGGTATATTAAATAAGCAAAATAATATATTTCTGCAAAAAGCACGATAAAACAAAATCAGCAAAGCGATAAGGGCGCCTACACACGTCATATTTTACAAAATGCCCTAAGTTCGGCAGTTAGACGCGTTATGGTGTTGTTAACACGTGCTCCCAATGTTTGTGCCGCACTATATCATAGAAAAATACCAGGAAGTTTAGTAGGGTCAGTCAATAACTGTTCCTTTCAAATGTAAAAGAAAGCTTGGATATTCCTACAACATTCTAAATCAGAATCTTTATTTTGAGATTGTGAAAATAAGTTATGGTTTAAACATTCATTGCTAAAAAAAATCTGTTAAAAGATAAACTATGTTTAAACGATTACCATCTCTTACCATTGGATATTGACAAGCAGTGACAGAGCTAACTTCGAGCAATGTCTAAAATGAAGTAGAGTTTAAATGTAGGGGGTAATAGACACTAAAAACCGAGATAAAGTGTAAAAAAAATGTCCGTACCAAAACTCTGTGTACACTGTTTATTGTGCCAACATTTAACACTTTTCAAGTGGCATTAGGTCTAAAATAGTGCAAATGTGGCATTTTGAGGTTTATGTATCAACGACGCTCGGAGAATTTTTGAAAGATTTCACTTGGAGACTGTGGCTCTATACTATCTCGATGATAGTAACTCATAAAATAATATATTTTGCAATAATTATTTATAGAAAAATCAAACGAAGAGTAAGTTTCAGTAATATGTGATTGCAAATGCTCCGGCATAATTTTTCAATCAACAGTTATTGAAATCTGTTAAATAATTTGAACTACGCGTTCATAATTATTCGAATTAATTCAACTGCTAATTTACTATAAAAAATGCGTTATTGTAATACTGAGAGGTTTAGAAGTATTCTAGGATGATATTATAATTTTCTGCTCTCCAACCAGGTGGAGTGACAATATAAGCGTCGAACTGAAGATAGAGCGTAATGGTGCTCATTAGAACAGGGATTAGGGAGGTCTATGTCCAGCAGAACTATACTGCTTTAAGCAGTATAATCTGCCTGAAATGTAACTTTTCTTAAAACAAGTTTGTTCACTTGTTCACTCGTTTAAAAAAGATTAGGCACGTTTACAAATATACATGAGAGACGTTACTTTGTAAGTTCTTGACAAAATTTTCATAAGAGTGGGTTCGTCCGTCGCCCCGAGCGACGGCTTTGTAGCAGCCTTTATCTGAGGTATACTGGACAGGGGACCGACGTAGGATGTAGCTAAGGAAGTCTTGAGTTAAAAATAATTATATATTTTTATAGTTTAATTATTTATTTAACTACCTACTTTTATAATTTTTTTTCTAAATAAATCCTTTTTTTGCGAGTAGTGTGATAATAATAAGTAGGCATATGATATATAGAAAACACAATACACCCAAGACAAATATTAGAAGATCATACAAACATTTGTCTCGCAGCGGGGATCGAACCCGCAAGCTTCTGTGTCCCAGGTGAACCTTCACCCACTTCGCCACAGAGGTCGACAATTTTAGACAAGAACTCTTCGTTATTGGTATATGCTGTTGTTAATAACAATAACAATGTTCTCATCCATGACAATTTCAAAAGTTAGTTTTTACAATTTTACAATTTTAAGTGAAACATGGTTACTTATAAACCATGTTTCGTAATTCAGAAGATGGTGGAGCTTTTTATTTGATGACTATATTTTTATTACCGACCTAATTATACAATTAACATTTTAAGTAAGTATGTTGATCCAGCCGGCTGCCTGATCAGCTACCTCAGTTGCACACCGAAATGATAGGTCCTGTTTTTACAAACACATAAAGATGCTGGTTTTTTTAGGAGCGAAAATAATTCTTTAAATCCGTCATCAGGACTTCTTTTTTCCGTATAGATATTCTTCGTAAAAAACTTTCCGTTACGTCCTACGCCCTGAGTTCTGAAGACGCCTGTCGCCCTGAATATGTGCAGTGAAGCGTGCCTCGACAGTATCGTCCCGTAAGTGGGCGGCAAATGAAACTTTATTGGACATTTTTCATTTGGAAATATCCACTTTTTGTTAACAAAGAGATATCCATAATTCAGGGAAAAATTACAGATGACTGACTTTTGTCAAGAGCTATTTGTAGTATGTGTTACCAAGTCGTATTTACTGAAAAAGGAAAAAGTGATTTCAGAAATTTTGGTCCTCATTTTTATGTTACTACCTATACAATATTCAATATTATAGATCCGTCCGTCTTTCGTATAAGCAGGAGGTTAACCCGGGTGTCGGAGTTTTTAGGCCACCCGAAGTCTTCCGACATGTCTTAACGATTGAGCTGGAACTGGTACCTTCCGAAGCACGGAAGCACTCGAATCTTAATGGCACTGAACAATCTTCCATCCACTTGGATAATATGTACGACTCATGGCATTTAAGCACATCATTATTACTTAGTTATGATGTGCTTAGACGCCATGAGTAGTACATATTTCTTTCCGAGTACCTAATGTATTTTTTGTTTGCAAACGTATCTTTCTTTTAATAGTAAAAATAAAACTAATTTTTATTATTTATTCAGGCTGGTTTTAGTTGTATAATCGGCATCGGTTGCTCTTTTTGCAAAAGTATCAAGTTTTCCAGATAAATTTAGAATAAATAATGCTGAATATTTTATACTTTAATCCCCACAATAAGCAGCAGATTAGAACAACATCATCAAGACATCTTCTTGTTTTGTAATAGCTAGTAGCCAACTATAGTGTCGAAGATTATAAGCCGCCCAAAGGCCTCCAACATGGCTAATTAACTGACAATGCTGAAACCAAAATAGAATAGTTTCAAGTAGTAACGATGTTTGATGATGTTTCGGTAAAAATACTGATTTAAAAAATAACGAAAGGCTTTTGTTTATCATTTATCAATATCCAGCATGGCTGCTGACGTGACGTCAACATTACATTTTCACATAACGACAAAGGAAAATTCCATGTCCACAATAAAATGGACCGGCGGAGGACGATTTAGGAAATGTGTTTACAATGAAGGCAGTGGACGACATATTTCATAGCGGAGAAATACCGGCGACTCTTTAGAAATGACGACGCAAAACGGTACAGTACTCTACACAATTCAGATTTTAAGTTGTTAATAAAAAAATATATTCGTTTTGGTCTCGCTTTTTTGTTTTATGTTATACTAGCTTACAGCAGCAGATTTGCTAATACCGGTATAAAAAATAGTCTTTATAATTATCCCAGGTCTAGAACTATATTTACTATGAGCAAAGTTTCAGCTAAATCCGTTTAGTAGTTTCAGTCTGAAGGAATACCAAACACACAAATATACACCACATATATTGTAAAATTTTCAAATTGTTTACTACTTCTACATGTTTGTCTGTACCGAGACTACAGCTTTTACTATATCCTTCATGGTGCAAGATAAATTGCTGTTTTTGTATATTCAACTTATGTATTTTTTTTACTTAATTTGACCAAACTAAAGTCTGAGCAAAGAATTAAAACCAATAATCATCGACAGACTGATGCACACTTTTACAAATTACGAGTTTCAGTTTAGATAGAAAATATTTCTATAAAATAGTAACCGAAATATTTATTACTATTGGTAAGACCTAAAGTACATGTTAATTCCATAAACAATTAAACACAATTTATTAAATTGAATGAGAAAAATCTGTGAAAAGTGTGAACAAATAATAAAACACTTTCACTTGTGAACACAAGCGTAGCAAGTAGCCGAGCGCCCCTACATCCGGTCACTACATAATAAAGTTATTCTCGTTCTTTCGATAAACTTGAGTTTGTCCAGCGATATATTACCGCTGCCCTCCGCCAAATATTGGCTTAACATGAGGAATGGCACAAAAACTTGTTCCGGGGTTTGATAGGGCAAATAAATAAAGAGTAATAAGGTTTTATGCTTTAGATTGTAATATTTCATTGTTAGGAATAGACTGAAAGTCCTATTATAATGATAAACACGGTCCATTTTTAAACCAACAATTTAAATATTAACCAATGTATAAACACTAGAAAACTCATATAAATAAATTGTGCTGGTCATAATTACACAGTCATCATTTAGCCCTAAACGAAGCAGAGTTTATATCATCGGAACCAAATTAGAAGAAAGACAGAAAAATGTGTACACATTATCTTTTTTTTAAACATTAATTTTCAATATTATTAGATAGAGTGACTCGTTGTGTTTTAGGTGTATTCAATTAATCATAACTATAAAATACTGCAGAGAATATGACCAAAGTATAACGGAAGGGTTTCAAAAAAGATTGAAAAACACACCGACCGACTCAAATCAATACGTAAGTTTTACATTTTTTTTTACCTAACTAAAAGGCTGCTTTACCAACATTTTATTTCATAAAACTTAGTCAATTGTATATTTCTATCTATAACAAAGTATGATTGACCAAATATGAAAAGGTTTTATTCACATATCAAAAACAGGAAGTATAATTTTCAAAGTACTTTCTTTGTGGTTCAGTCGAATTGGCAAGCGCGAGTAGTGTAGCCGGAACCTGCTACGCGGATCCGCTGTAGCGCTACGCGCGTAGACCTAAGAAGTTTTAGATTTAAATTGATACTTTTTACTTTGTTACTCCTTCTGAATTTGATTTGCGCTGGTTCATAAAAAACTATGGATGGACAATCGATGGTGTTGACCATTTCATAAAAATTTTTACTCTACCATGTCATACTTTGTTACGCCAACACCCTGACAATATTACAGAGTATAATATACAGCATTACCTACTTATATTTTCAATTATTTATTTAACCAATAAAAAATACATCTTTTTCTCTAAGTCCTCTACAAGACATTATAAAAATTTTTATATCTTAAATCTTAGTTATTGCTATAATCACAAAGCTTGTTGATAGGTGTTGGGGTACTCTCAGTATTAGTTGGCTATGGTAAATTTTGCTGCCCAACTGTAACAACCAACTTATAACTAAGCTTAGCTTGGCACGGGTAGTAAAACTTTAAGACCTATCCAGCGTTTTGGATGACAGCTCCCAGGTGGCTTGACTTTTTCCGACATTTTCAACAAATATCGTCCCATTTCCATCAATTTACACAAAACCTTAACAAATTATACACGCACACCTTTTTCTTAAATTGCTCTGTATATTGGTGAAAACTGCATAAAAATTAGTTCAATATTTTTTTAGTTTATCGCAAACAGACAGACAGATGCGGCGGGTTTGCTTTAAAATGAAGAGTTAAAGTGATTTTCAATACCGCGGGGCATTTTGTTTTTTGATTATGTTGTGATTTTCAAAATCCCGCTCTAGTAGCTAGTGATGTTCCCGTTTGTGGGATATCGCTGCATCTGATGGCGCGGCACTAATGCCGTATGAATGAAATTTACTGTCAATATCGGAGCCCGCATGCGGCTTTGTGACGCAAACTGTCCTTTTATATCAGCCATTATTCCTTTTTTTACCTTTTTCCTTTGCATTTTTCAACGTATTTATTTTGTGTGGTCGATATTTTTATGTCGTTCTCTTTCGTTGCTATACAATTGTAGGGTTTGGGGATAAATTTTCAATTGTCAGGTATCAGTTACCTTTTGAACTGATTCAATAAAATAATGATTTCATTTTTACTTTTATTTTTCAAGTTATGTGACAGATTATTAAACAGATACATCTGATGATTAAAATGAGTGTGTGAAGGTTGGATTTATTTAAAACTTATTGTATAATTGTTTAGTCAATCTTTGATGAAGGCTTTCGGGCCTTTTTGGCTTTTGATTATTTTAAAACTTCAACCAAAGTTGATATGATAATTGAGGCCATAGATATCTTTAAATACTACGCGAGTGAAGCCGCGGGCGGAAGCTAGCATATTATAAAACCAATAATTTTAAACTTGTAAATTGTAATAGAATGAATTGATATTAAGATATTTGATAGTAAGATATCAAACCATTATATTACAATTTACTAGTTCCAATTGTGGGATAATTATATACTAGCTTCCACCCGCGGCTTCACTCGCGTAGTACCCGAACAGAAAGTCTATATGTTATTCTAAGTCTCCGGGTTTCAAACATTTAGATAAGACACTATCAAATCTACTTAACGTATTCTATTTTTTATTGATGAAACAAGCACATGGCCCACCTGGTGTTAAGTGGTAGCCATTACCTATTACAAAGTTTTGGTTCGTAGCTCACAGATGTTTGGAACGGGTCCTACGATGCAACACCCTGCGTCCAACTTGAGGTATGAAGGTGTTAAGCCTCATATGATTGTAATTTCACCGGCACCCTTCAAACCGAAACACAGCAATCCTGCTCTTATCTTTTGCTTCTATCTTATTCTAGACAGCGTTTTGTATGATACTAGCGGCCTCTTCCGGCTTCGCACGGGTTGACATAAGATTTTTTATATGTTTACCTTTTAATATAGCTTATGTTTCTCAGGGTGAATGTAGCTTTCCAATGGTGAAAGAATTTTTGAAATCGGCACAGTAGTTTTTGAGTTTATTCATTACAAACACACCACACACAAAAATATTTTTTTTTCCTCTTTATAAAATTATAAGTGTGGATGTAGATTACAATGAGTAGGCTATATTCTATTACACTCAGACAAATGCAACAGTAACACAACAGTTGACTAAGTGGTTTTTCTTGATGTTTTTCTTAACCATAAAAACAGCAATCCCCAAAGAGCCGAAACATTTAATTCCCTTTTCCTCAAACCCAAAAGACATAAACTCACCTCAACTGTGTGTTAAATAATGATCACAAACCCGCTCGGTAATAAGCGCCCCTATAATTTGTCCGGGATTATCGCGAGACGCGGCTGAATCCCGCCGATTAGTCACAAGTACGCCGGGATTCCGGGATCCCGGGAGCCAGGGCTTATCTTCCTTGAACTCACTGCGAATACTGATTACTCCCCCGATTAAGTATTCAGGTAAAGGTGTAGCATTATCGATATCTTAATATCTTCATGCGAGGTTTATGGATTTTGTATTCTGATCGTTTCTGCAAACGATTGGGGATTATGATCTGTGATTTATGAGGCTTTGTTTTTACAAGTTTTTTTGCTTAGCTTAACGTAGATTTATTTGGTTTTCCTATCCGCAATAGATGACTATTAACTCACAAAAGATCTTTGTCCTTCTGAAGGCAGCTACATGTACGTAGTTCCTATATTTGCAAAAGAACGTACACATTTTTGAATCCTCAGGTATATATAATAAGTATCTATTAGATTATAGTTAAATAAAAATAGTAATCGTATATATAATTTTTTTTAAAGAGTAATTTCATCTATTTTTCGAATCTATTCAATGCTTAAGCTATTTACTGGATTACTCCAACATTTAAAAAATTATCCTCAAGTTGAACATAGATTTTGTACACATTATTCATTGATAACTCCCCAAAATCTTTCAACTATTAAATTTACAAATACTATGTTCTTGAGTGGAGACTGCGGATCGGCAAACGTGTGTAGTATAGGAAGCCCTCCGGGCAGGTGGAGTGTCAATTTGCGAAAGGCTGCTGGTAGAAGTTGGATGCGTCGAGCTCAGGACAGGGCCCAACGGCGGTCATTAGGGGAGGACTATGTCAGTGGACTGCAGTGGACTGCTATAGGCCTATGATGATGATGATGTATCCAACAATTATTTAGGGGATCCGTTGCAAACCAGCACATAATTCGGGTTAATCAAAGTATGGCGGATTGTGCGCGACAGGTCACCGCAGCGGGCCGGATGGAATTAATTGTGGCTGGCTGAGGTGCCTCCGTAATTATTATCGTGCCTGCGGACATGGTGCAGAATAGTTATGTTGTTATATTGCCAGTAGGCATTCGCATCGATTTTAGATGATAATTATCAAGTGGTCTTTCACACTTCAAATTCCCGATCACTCACTGACGATGCCATTGGACCATGGATCTTTTTTTTTAAACAATATCTTCAAAAAAACACTTCAATACATATAAACTGTTTATTTTTAGATTTCATAGCAATCTATCGTTTCGACGACTTTACAAGGAAAACGTGCGAACGAAATTAACCAAACAAAATACTGCGGAGTGAAGGCCACCCGTCTCGTTTACCTTTTTTTATTCACCATCAAAAAACACCAACTAAAACGAAAGACTTCCGTGCCGTGTATTCATTTTTATAAAAATCAAAATAGATTATTATTAAATGTTTTTTTATTAATTAAAGATTAATTTTAAACTATTTCTTTTTCTTTGTTATTTTTAAATTTAATTATTATATCTATGATCTAACACTTTACTCTGATCTATTTAGATAATTGAATACAAGTGGTAACTTTTACTCACTGATTGAGACCTGAATATGGTTAGTTGGACGCTTACCTAGCACCTTTAGTAGCCAGTAGGATACATTACATAACATTTACATTACTTATATTATTATAATACTTCATATTTTATGATTATCCTAATTTCGTGTAGGAAATATCAATGCTTTATGCATTTAGTGTACTATCTAAAAAGACCTCTAATTGGTTGTATTATTAATTACTAGCTTATCTTTAGTATTAAGTATCTCTGTAGCTGTTGGTCTTTTGAATAAAGAAAAAAAAAAAGAAAAAAATGGCAGGGATTCTGTCGCTCGGCGATTAGACGCGACGACAGGCTGCGGCCAACAATTTTCATAAAATTTGTTCAAAGCTCTGCACACTTAGTGTCAGAGTCGCGGAGTCGCGATGTCAAGCTAGGGGAGTCGCGCGCGCTCGCTACTTGTCGCCGCGTCTAGTCGCGCTGTGCACGCGCACACATGACGACAGTCTCGCGACAGCGCAACGTCAGTCTCTACTCTACTAATGATTGCTTCATGCACGGCTTCTGTCGTAACGACTAGTCGCTAGATGCAAACGAAGACATGGCAACAAGCCACCCAGTTTGCGATGTCTCTAAAAGTCATGAGCTAGATGATATAATTGCATCTACCTATAAACAATATAGTTTGTTGCTTGTATCATAAAAATATGTTATCAGCTTAATCAACAACAAATTATGTACATTACTTATATTGTTATACAAAGTAAAATACATTTTCATGTAACAACTTCACTAGAAAAGTATAATAATTGTAATAAAACACGAAAGTTTGTACGCAGGTGTAAACGACATTTTATACTGTTTTTGCACGAAAAGGGTGGCAAAGCAGTAACTGTCAAGTGAAGTATGAACATTATCGTTGGATGTAATATGTGATTTTCTGTGAGATTACGAAAGTTTTTGTGCTTGTTTTTACGGCGAATAAGGCTTATTTTTATTCAATAACACATATCCAAATATTTCATATTTTTAATATTTAATTTGAGTAAAAGAATAATAAGATAATAAGGTACGACGCATTTTATAAAAATGTGTATAAGTGAATACTTAGGTTAGGCCCACCTCCTTAAATACTCAAACGAATATAGTAAAACTAATTTAAATAATGCACTTAAAAGAATATTCAAAGGGGTGTTACTCTTTCTAAAATTTACCATAGGTATTTTTACAATAGGAATTTTCCAAATACTTCCGGAAGAATGACGGAGTTATGTTATTAGGTAACCAACATTAAAAAAATACAACTGTATTGAGAGCCTCTTATTTTAAAGTCGGTTAACAAAATCCTAATATCGAAATAAACTATTAAAATATAAAAAATCAACTCTTATAATATTAGATTTTTGTTATTATAGATGACATTTTGACCTGACACTATACATACCTATAATCATCAATAAATACTGTGTGTCTCAATGTCTTTAACTGATATTAAATCTAAAGCCTGTAAATTAATCAACAATTTACAGAAACCTGACAGAAGTAGTTAAGTTGCTTAGCAGTTTGCGCCGGAAAACGATCGTGTTACGCAATAGCATTCGTCCGGTTTCCGTGGTCAGGGTGCCGAAGCCCCAACGTGGCTAATTACTACCCGATATTCTTCCAAACTTTTTATTGAAATTTTCAAATAGACAAAAAAGCAAACCATAAAAATGAAGAAAGTTTGTAAAACTTTCTTGTCCGCGGTTTTTGAAGTTAAAATATTAGTTTCATGATTTGTTATGAGAATTGGATAGAATTTCGAAGCGTTGAGTAAGCTGTTTTTTTGAAGACAAAATATTTAATTAACATTTTAATAACTTGCGCAATTTCAGATTATTCATTAAGGGCGCGGTCAGACTGCGAGCTACATTATCGAGGAGAGTGTCCTTGCTAGTTTGTTAGCTGTAAGCAAAACGAATAGATCAGGCTGATAACTAAATTGATAGTCGTGGTCAAAGTAATTGCTGAGCGAAAGTGAAGTTAGGCTGACAATATTGCTAAGCTTGAAAGTTGATGAAGCAGACGAGTCCTCGAATGGAGACCGTGGACGTACAGAAGACCAAAAAGTCGTCCAAAACAATGGGCAGACGATGTGCTGGCTAGTTGGTATGCTATAAGCAAAACGAATAGATCAGGCTGATAACTAAATTGATAGTCGTGGTCAAAGTAATTGCTGAGCGAAAGTGAAGTTGGGCTGACAATATTGCTAAGCTTGAAAGTTGATGGAGCAGACGAGTCCTCGAATGGAGACCGTGGATAAACAGAGGACCAAAAGGTCGTCTAAAACAATGGGCAGACGATGTGCTGGCTAGTTGGTATGCTATAAGCAAAACGAATAGATCAGGCTGATAACTAAATTGATAGTCGTGGTCAAAGTAATTGCTGAGCGAAAGTGGAGTTAGGCTGACAATATTGCTAAGCTTGAAATTTGATGGAGCAGACGAGTCCTCAAATGGAGACCGTGGATAAACAGAGGACCAAAAGGTCGTCCAAAACAATGGGCAGACGATGTGCTGGCTAGTTGGTATGCTATAAGCAAACCGAATAGATCAGACTGATAACTAAATTGATAGTCGTGATCAAAGTAATTGCTGAGCGAAAGTGGAGTTAGGCTGACAATATTGCTAAGCTTGAAAGTGGATGGAGGAGACGAGTCCTCGAATGGAGACCGTGGATGAACAGAAGACCAAAAAGTCGTCCAAAACAATGGGTAGACGATATAATAGAATACGCAGGCTAACAGCCAACTTATTGGTAAAAAAGGTCATTATGAGGTTTGTTTTGGTAAGTTAAAATATAATCGTATTACTTTATGCTCTACCAATACCCAAAACCTACACACATAATTCGCAACATTAATTTTACAACTCAAATGTAACAATTTAGTAGTAGGCACTTAGTTACGTGCCGGCGGCGCCTTCGCAACTTAAGCAGCCCTCCCTTACCGCTAAACAAATTTGACAGCTTCAAGTTAGCCTAAGTTTGTGTACACGTATGCAAAGATAAAACTCAGCCCCTCAACTTTCTCTGCCTCTTAACGCTCTTGAAATAGGGTCGATTTTTCTAACTCCCTTTTAAGGGTACAGTGAACTAGCAAGATTTGCTTTCGGCATTAAAGTTTCCCCGTACTAGTTAGCATTGTACCCACGTTGAAACAAGTTGTCGTGATTATTAAGGTGTTTAATGCTGAGGCGATTACTTTATATATTGCTTTACATGCGTACCTTGGAAGCTGTAGAGTTAGGACTATCCTTACTCAAAATATGATTATTATAGAGAAGCAAGGAAATACAAGATCAACGTTTGGTAACTACTATTAATAAAGCTATTTATAATTTTAGGCAAGCTAAAAAATATAACGTAGTATATTTAAATATGAAAAGATATAAAACCAGTGTCTTAAAATGTATGGTGAATTGGTTAAATAATTTCATAATAATAACAATATTTTTTAGAGTAGCTTTTTTAAATTAACTAATCGGTCACAAGCTATGTATATTTCAAGTTTCATACAAATCCATTTAGCTGTTTTGGAGTTGAGTGGGATCAAACATACTCACAGACACACACACACACACACACATACAAACTTTATTTGTAATATTAGTGTGGTATTCTGCACTCTAAATGAATACTAGAATTTTTTGATACAAAACAAAACAAGTTGTCCGTTGGGGTCCAAAAATCATGTAGGGTTTTCGTACCATTTCTAAAAAACTCTACTTACATCAACTGCCCTTTTTACTCCACGCTCACAAAGTTTTCTAACTCCGATACAAAGACGTGATCTCTAAACTAAGACAGGCAAAGATGAAATAAGGCAAGCTCTAGTTGCGCGCCCCGAGCTAAGATTACGTCAGAACTAACTCCCAGATTTAAGTTTTGGATTTGCATAGAATACATAAATTCATACGTTGAGAGTTAACTTATGACGCTCTGTGCTCGCCTGATTATGAGAATAAGATATTCTGGTGTAAATTGAGATAACGAGGGTGTTTTTATAATTCGTAGAATTGTATTGTCAGTTTAACATTTACGAAAATTATAATAATGTAATTTTAGACTATGTTTTATGTAATGTGTACGTTTCAGTTTTATTATGCGATGATCCCTTAGTTCCCGAAGATAAAAACCACAAGTCCCTGGTTATAAATCTGGATTTTAACGATAGTGAACCTCTTATGCAAAGCTCTCGAATTAAATATCTATACCACTCAGGTAACTTCGCCAGTATTAATACTTGCCTAATGGATGAGTTTGATTGGAATGTTTTATTGAACAACAACTCGCTGGATGATGCTTTAAATATTTTTTATGAAGCACTTTATGAACTCAGGGACAAATATATACCTCATAAACGAATTAACTCCTCCTATTTCCCCCCATGGTTCAACGCACCTCTTAAGAAAATACTTAAAGAAAAATTTAAATATCTTAATAAATTCCATACTTATGGTAATACCTCGGATTACCAGTCGTTCTCAATCTTGAGAAAAAGGGCCAAAGATCTTGAAAAGGAATGTTATTGTAACTTTATAAAAAATACTGAAGAGTCCATAATTGATAATCCCAAAAAATTTTGGTCTTACATTAAGTCGATAAAGCGAGGTTGTAATGCCCTACCATCTTCCTTTGTTTTTGAAGCGCGGTCAGCAGATTCTGGCGAGGATATTTGTAATCTCTTCTCGGATTACTTTCAAACTACTTTTTTATCACATTCAATTGCCCCACAGGCTGCATCTAGTTCTTCCAGTGTTAACGTAGATAGTTCGCCTGCTTATGAGTATCCATATTCTATTAGTGATATTGAAATTGATGCTACCACTGTACTTCGGTTACTGAAATCACTTGACGTAACAAAAGGAGCAGGACCCGACAGAATCGTTCCAATATTTATAGTTAAATGTGCTGAAGGTTTAACCGAGCCATTGTGTATACTTTTTAGGCGCTCTATAACGGAAGGCACTGTGCCAGGGATCTGGAAGTCAGCGTTCATTACTCCCATCCACAAAGGTGGTAGCAAAAATGATGTTAAAAATTATAGACCAATATCGAAACTATGTATCTTTGCTAAGATCTTTGAGAGAATAGTTTACACTCAAGTTTACTCAACGATATCAGCGAGCTTTATTCCAGAACAACATGGCTTTCTGAAAAATCGTTCAACTACATCTAACTTGCTCTCATTTGTTGATTATGTCACATCAAACATGGATTCTGGGGGACAAGTTGATGCTATTTTTACTGATTATAGTAAGGCATTTGATAGAATAGACCATCAAATACTTTTACAAAAACTCTTGAATACTGGGATTCATGGAAATCTATTCAGATGGTTCACATCGTATATTGAAAATAGATCCCAAGCTGTTGTACTCAATGGTTTCTTTTCTTCTTCTGCCTGGGTTCGTGTGCCTTCGGGTGTACCCCAAGGTTCTCTGTTAGGACCTCTACTTTTTATAATCTTTATCAACGATGTAAGCTCTTGCTTTAAGTATTCTAATTTCTTATTATATGCAGATGACATGAAAATATTTAAAAAAATTAACGACATTAACGACTGCTATCTCTTGCAAGAGGACCTTAATAGGTTTGAACATTATTGCTTGCAAAACAAATTGGATCTTAATGTATCTAAATGTTTTTCGGTTACTTTCACGCGTAAGCTCCAATTCACCATTTTTGGTTACTTATTACAAGGAGCTCTGGTTAAAAATGTTAAAGAGATAAGAGACCTCGGTGTGATCCATGACTCTATGTTAATTTATGATAAACATATTGAAAACACAATCAATAGAGCGAATAAGGCTCTGGGATTCATCATGAGAGTCAGCTCGCAGTTTTCCAGTGTTAAGACTATAAAGGTATTGTATTGCGCTTATGTGCGTAGCCTCCTCGAGTATTGTTCACCTGTATGGAGTCCGCAGTATGACATTTATATAAATAGGATTGAGTCTATTCAACGTAGGTTCCTTAAATATTTGCAATACAAATGTAAGTGCTATGATATCGACTACAATTCAAGATGTAAGAGGCATCACATGCTACCCTTACAGGAGAGGCGCCAGATAGCAGATATCGTCTACCTCAGTAAAATTGCACAGAGTAGAATTGACACGCCTCAACTGTTAGAAAATATAAAGTTAAAAATTCCAATAAGATCTGTTCGACATCCAACTCACTTGGTAGTTCCATTTAGTTCCACTAAATATCGACAAAACTCTTTCTTTAGTCGAGCAGTAATTGCGTTCAATAATCTGGTTGACATTTCTGATCTCGATCTTTTCGTGACTAAATCACCTAGAATTAAAAGGATCCTATCGAGTCGCTGGTTTGGCATGCATCCATGAACTTTTGTAGTTATTGATTTTTTTTGTGATTCTGTTTATTTCGTTTCTTCTCTAAGTACTAGCTATGTTCTTTTAATCTTAAGTCTTTGAAATACAAGTATTATTGTTTTGTACAAGTAAGCTTCTAATAGTTTCTATATGCGGAAACATATAAATAGTCAATAGTTGTCTTTATAGAATATTGTTTAGAGTTTAAGTACTGTTTGTTTTCCAAATAAATGAAAATAAATAAATAAATAAATTATATGGTTTGTAATAGAAATTAGTAATTTGTTTTGAATTGACGTGGAACTCGTGGGAACAGTTTTTTTTCGTATACTGTAGTCTGGGAACGAGCCTCTTAAAAGAGTCTATGTAACTATAAATACTTGTTGTACATAGTGTACTGATAAATAATAAAGTGTAGTCGACCCGCTCGGCTCACTCTGCACGCGGCAGTCAAGGCGAGCGGACGTGCCATAGCGATATAATTTTGTGAATTGTCATTCAACCACTCTTAGTATATATTTAATGTACTCTACACTTGTAATTGACAAATTGCCATGCTCAGGCATGTCCTGAAAGTCCTCCAGCAGGTGCACGGTGGTTTTTAAAGCACTCAAAGCGTTATGTAAATAAACAAGTGTATGCTCCTTCTGCTTATCCCTTCTTACGACATTAATGTACGATTCACACCTAACGTCGCAGTGGATGGCACGCGCCGGCAGCCGACCGGAGTCGCCTGACGGCAAATCTGACTGGAGACTGACGGACTCGTCGAGCCGAAACAGTAGCCGTGAGCATCCGCGAGCAGCCGCAAGCAACCGAGTGAGGCCAGCCGCGTACGCAAGTTTGAGCGCAGCCGGTCGGCGCGTCAAAGCTGCGTAAATAGCATTTAAATAAGGAACGTAACTGCTTTGTGGATGTTTCAGTTTCCTCTAACAATGTTTTAAAATGTTCTCCGACGCGCGCCGGTAAAAGTGAATCGTACATTACACGCTGATTGATGACCTCGGACATGACGCTTCACGTCATGCCCAAGGTGTTGGTGATGTTATACATGGAGGGTTGTATTATTTAGCACTCAAAGTGTTAATGCTTATTACAAGAAAGTTTTAAAATCTGAGTTGGACTCATTAGTGTGATGACTATACACGTATCTTATGCCGCGGTCCGACAGACTCACACTATTATTATTTATTATTAGTTGTGAAGTTAAAGTTTGTTTGTCTTTCTTTTCATTTTGTAATTTGCTTTAACAAACTATTTATCATCCTAACCCGTTCAGCCGTTGTATACGGAGTTCAGTGGAAAAAAACATACAAACATACTGTTAGCGTGATAACATAACCATAAGGTTGCATATAACAATTTTACGATTTACTGCATTGGCGTAAATAAAAACGCAACAAGAAACAGCAGTGTACGTACAGTTGTACACTACTTCACTCGCAATAATGGGCGCATGTACATATTTGCCGTAAACAGTGCATTAATCAATTTCTGCATTTTTAATGCCCTCATTACTTCCCCTTGAATTTCATTCCCAATGTTGCCCGTTTAAAAATTAAGCTGGTTACGTGGAAATGTATATTGAAGAAGGATAGTAATGTTTGTTTGGCATTACATGTTTTAGTAATAGTAGAGCTCTTTGAGAAGGGCTTTTCTGGAAAAGTATTTCCACCATGCCATGCGTGTAGAAGCATTACTGTATTTTGGTTTGGTGCCGGTACATGAGTCTTAACACCTCCATGCCTCAAGTTGATTGTTGCGTTGCATCGTAGGGCTCGTTCCTTCATGTGTAATCTACGACCCAATACTTCCACGTGTGTTGCGGTGTGATGGTGTCCAGACTATCAAGCCGGCTTTTTACTATGGGATGTAATATATATTATATCTTGAGCTATATATTATTATATTGTTATTCACCTCCGATCGGTGTCAATCATTTCTGTTTGCAACTTTGCAACAGAGTTAGCCGATCACCCCGCTGTTGACACTTTTGCACACGAAAGTCGCCATTTAAACTAAGGACGAGGCAGGAGAAGCCGCGGTGTGTCCGGGGATGTGAGGTAAAATATACATCAATATCGCTCGAAAAAATATTTATAGCTTGGGATGTAATATAATATATATTAGAGCACAGTGTAAACGGTCTCGTACAAAATGTATACCGAGCAATAAAATATATCTCAAGATACATAATTAAAAGCCGGCTTTATATTCATATAATAATAAAAGCAGTCAGAACACACATTTCCAAGTAATTTACAATTTATCATGTTCGCCTGCAAATGAGCAAATACGCCGGATGTAAGCCACTTGCAATAAATATTACGTACATTTTTTAATAAAAATGCGGTATTTTGGCAGCGGGCTTAAATTAATTAAGCATTACATTCGCGAATGAGTTATTAACATTGTTGTAAGACTACAATATACGGTATTATTTATACTATTTCATACAAATAGACTACAAAGTTTTAAATTATGCGTAAGTGGGGTGTAAAGGGTAAGCCCAAGCCAACCTCACCTGCCCGTATGCACCCTGCTGACTAACAAATGGGGCTCTAGCGGCCGGCTGATTGCGGCATAGCGCAGCCTTACACCGGCACAGCTACATCCCCTAGCTGCCGACGGCAGCAGCTTCGGTGCGAGAAACTGCGCACAGCGATCCCTAACCACATTGGATCACTGGTTCGAGAATTGTCTTACTTAGTTACCTCTCTAGATAATAAAATATATTATAGGAATACGCTTCAAAATTGCATTCAAAGTTCTTACTGTTCTGCACCACTAAATATCAAACAAAACGCAAACATTTATGAGATCTTCAACAAAACAATAGCCCAGGATGGAAATGATTTAGTCCGATATTTAATACTCAGTTACCAACTGTGATTTTCTTTTAAATACCCTCGAGAGCAATGAATCCGGGTCACACAAAGAATCCAAAAAATCTCGGAAAGTAAGAATGCTAGGTTAATGCAATAAATTGTATTTAATAGACAATTTAATACTCCTTAAATGAAAGTTGAGTCACCATACATTTTATTTACACAAAATTACATAAAGAAAAAAAACTGCTGATCTCTCCTTAAAACAAAAATAGGAAACATGAAATTTTTGAACTTTATGACGATTTTCTTGAATTTCAATACTTCGTATTACCTCCTCGTGCTTCCATTACTGCGTTTACGCGGTTTGGCATGTTGTACACCAAGTTCCATATACGATTTTAGGGAATATTCTCCCATTCCTCTGTGAGAGCAATTTTGAGCTCAGGAAGAGTGATTGGGGGAGGGTTTCGTTGTTTTACGCATCTCCCTAGCTCGTCCCAAGCATGCTCGATCGGGTTGATATCCGGGCTGCGCGCTGGCCACTCCATACAAGTAATGTTCATCTCTTGAAGGTAGTCATTCACAATCCTACCTGTATGAGGTCGGGCATTGTCATGCATAAATATAGCATCCTCACCCAAATTGACCATAAATGGACCAACGTGTTCGTTGAGGATTTCTTCCACATATCTTACGCTAGTTAAAGAGCCGTTTTCTATGATCACCAGCTCTGTGCGACTTTCAGAGGAAATTCCGGCCCACACAAGTACAGACCCACCACCGTAGGCTACTTTTTCTTCGATGCATGCTTGCTTGAATCTTTCCCCTGGTCTTCTATACACTCTGTGTCTTCCATCGTGCTTGTAGAGCATAAATTTTGATTCGTCGGAGAACATAACTTTCGACCAATCTTCAATACTCCAATTTACGTGGTTCTGGGCATATCTTAGTCTTGAAATACGATGGCCACGCTCCAGTTTAGGGCCGTTTGCAGGTCTAAGGGGTTTTAAGTTAGATTCAGCAAGCCGACGTCTTACTGTCCATGCACTTGGGTTACTTCCTCCGAGGCGTCGAAACTGATTTGTGAGTTCAGTTCCTGTGAGAAAGCGATTTCGAAGCATGGTGTTCACCAAGTATCGGTCTTCTCGTGCTGTGGTACACCTAGTTCTGCCCGTTCCTGGTCTGCGTAGGTTAGAACCAGTTTCTTCGTAACGTCGGAGAACTCTTTGTACTGTTGACAGCGACACACCGACAGTCCTGGCTGTATCGCGCTGACTCCGGCCGGTTTCCACCAATGTAAGTATTCTGGTGCATTCTTCAAGTGTAAGCGACATGATTTCAGCTTGAATAATGAATATTGAGCACTATCAACCTGGTTTATGTACCAACATAAATGACAGATTACAAACAAAAGCAAAAACAAATCCTGTAATTTCGTAGTTCCATCTTCAACAGTGTTCCCTTTTCAAATTTGATTTTTTTATGATATAACTTTACAATAACTAAGAAGTTTTAATACTTTCATTTAAGGAGTATTAAATTGTCTATTAAATACAATTTATTGCATTAACCTAGCATTCTTACTTTCCGAGATTTTTTGGATTCTTTGAGTGACCCGGATTCATTGCTCTCGAGTGTAGAAAGCATGATTTAATATATTTTCCGGACCTTATTCAATGGATGCTCTTTACTGTAATTTAATATGGGCAATTCAGCTTTGACCAGCAGCCTTTCGTAGATCACCAATCCACCTAGCCAGACGGCGTACTACTGCGTCGATCTGAAATCAGGGCGCAATGGCAATCATTAGTGGAGGCTTATGTCCAGCGGTGGACTGCTATATATAGGCTGATGATCTTCATTGATGATTTAAAAAATTGCCCTTTAAATTTAAAAAAAGAAGACGCTACGTGTGAAATGGCAACAGCCTTCCATCATTGCCAGCCTATAGAAGACTACAGAACACAGGCCTTCATAGTAACGTTGAAATTCCTTTCATCATTAATCAAAATCAATATCAATCATTTATTGTCATCTCAAACAATGATTATATAATAAAAATACATCTAAATAATCAATAATTAATATCTGCAATAGCATCGTCATCATGTTAAACAAACATTTCTTTATCAGCAAAAGCCATCATCAATAGCAACTGTTTTTGATGTTGGCAAAGGCCTTTTGATTATGCTATTGGCGCTTGTCAGAGAAAAATAAAAAATACTTTAATTTTCATCAATTTAATCCCGAACGGTCCAATATCTGATCAATCCATTAAAATGTAATAAAACGGCCCTACAGAGCGGCTGTCCGGTTCAAGAGTCGTTCAATCTGATATGTAGTTTATATCAATCGGTCCGCTAAATTGGTCAAAGCGGATCCGGCCTCGGGTATTAAATCCGAGTTACAAGTGGTTTATGAATAGTTAACCAAAAGGAAACATTTTGAGAGTTATTTGATATTTTTTTGGGCTGTTTTGAATCGTAGTAAATGTGTGCCTGTTTTCATCAGTTTATCACCAGCTCTTTAAGATACACAACATTAAAATAAAACTCGTTTTATCTAAATTTTCGTGAAAAAAACAATTTCCTTTAGGATTTACGTAACGCGTAACCTAATTAAAAAAGTTTTGTTTAATATTTTAGTTGTAATTTTCTAGTTTATAATTTCTTTATAATCTATATAAAATCTGTAAATTGTACCATTATTATTATTATATTCGAGCTTAGGACAGGGTGCAATGGAGCTCATTAGGGGAGGTCTAAGTCTAAAATGTCTGAAATCTACTCATCAACTTTAGTATAGTTAATTTATTCATCATGCAAATATTTGTTTCGGGTCTGGGTGTTTTCTATGTATAATAAGTATGTATTTACCAAAAAAATATCTATGTAGTTTATCAGTTATGTGGTTCCCATAGTACAAGATCAGCTTAGTTTGGGGCTACATGATGTTGTATGATAGTCCAGCATTATTTATTTATTTATTTATTCATTTCCCTGCCCTCATCCCCCTCTAGGTGGGGTCAGCACCTAGGTTTCTTTCTCCATTCACTCGTATCGGCTGTCAACTCTGTACTCACTTCTTTCACTCTCATATCACATATTTACTTTCACACAATCCATCCATCTCTTCTTCGGCCTCCTTCTACTCGTACATCCAGTTACATTCATACTCATCACTCTTTTAATCACATGGTTTCCATCCCTCCTCATCACATGCCCATACCATGCTAGTCTTTCACTCCTCACGTTATCTGCCACAGGTGCTACTTTCAAGCTTCCCCTGATAAACTCGTTCCTTATTTTATCATTTAGTATAGTTAATTTATTGTTTACTTATTTATTATTATTTGCCTGTTATTTATTTTTAGAGGCTGCTTATTATTTTTATACTATTTTACAATAGCAAATTTGTACATACATAAAATCACACTACACAAATGTTATCTAGAAGAAAATGCTTCTTAGCATTAAGTTCGACTATGTACTTAATTTATCATGTGCAATAAAGACTTTTCAATTTATCTATGAAATGATAAAATTAAATAAATAGAATATAAATTATTAGACCCGCGGCTTCGATCACGTGATACTGGGTTAAAATTTAAAAAGCGTGAACACGCACGATTTAAATGGACACGATGTAACGCACTTTTCGCTGTAAATATTAAACGAACGGCCGTTGAAACGTTTTCCGCTCCACTTTTTTGACGTGGAGCCCCACTGTAATTGATAAAGGCAGTCCAGCGCCATGACATGTTCTATTTATGAGATTTTAAATGGTTCAGCGGAGAGTAATAAACCAGCTAAGGCTTGCTGCACATGTATTATACACAAAATATTGAATCTACATACCTTGAACTTCCAAACGAAGTTCGAAAGGTATGTGCTAGGTTAGTGTTCCAATAGAAAGCGGCGATGGGCTTGCAACCTGTCACGTGGAATGTTAGCTGCTTGCAAAAAGGGGGCGTGCATGTAACGTAATGTTTGGACTTGCCTCTGACTACCTTCGTTAAGATATCCTCAATAGATTTGCGTACTGAGCAATATCTGAAGATATCCATAATGGGGGAATATGGGGGAAATAGTCGTGAAGATGTTTGTTTTTTTGTTTTTTGTTTTTTTAAACTTCGAATGATGTATAAATAAAGTCTGGTTAACTAGCTGTTGCTAAAAATGAACACCTTCATTATATTGATATTGAAGGGGGTGATCACTTTTTGGTTAGGACGAGAAGACCAGACGTATACTCCTCGAAGACGGACCTCCAGACGAATAGGGTGCCTAGTGCGCGTTTACGGAAATTTGTATGGAACGGAGTCAGTGCCACGCGTTTTTCACTAGATGGCGCTACCTCGATTCCATTTGCGTAAACGCAAACGCGATATGGCTGGTAGAAAACTCGCACTAGGCACCTAGTATACCTCCACTCCAACTAACGTAAACTCTATTCTAACTCTATTCTAACGTAAACTATGAAAATTTTTGTTAGTACTTATGAAATCTACTCATCATCTACTAGAACACTAAATTTAGGGGTGTACGGGGTTCCAACACCTATCTTCGGAACCCAAGCCAACCCCACCTGCACGTGGTGCACGCTGCTAAACAACGAAAGGGGCTCTGGCGGCCGGCTGATTGCGGCATAGCACAGCCTACATCGGCACAGCTAAATCCCCCGGCCACCGACGGGCAGCAGCGTTGGTGGTGCTAGAAGCTGTGCCCTGCGATCCCCAACCCGCATGCCCAGCGTGGGGATTATGGGCATATTCCCCTTTATTAGGGGAGGCCTATGTCCAGCAGTGGACTGATATAGGCTGGTGTGGTGTGGTATTTATT
This sequence comes from Horisme vitalbata, assembly GCA_951804965.1. Classification (NCBI taxonomy): domain Eukaryota; kingdom Metazoa; phylum Arthropoda; class Insecta; order Lepidoptera; family Geometridae; genus Horisme; species Horisme vitalbata. Next base: position 3,499,900 of record OX638098.1, on the reverse strand, counting down.
TATTCTTTGTCTCTTATTTATTTTAAGAGGTTACTTATTATTTCCTACTATTTCATTATAACTATATATTACATTATTTAAATATTACATTGATTTTAGAAGTAGTAGAGTTCGTCCGGGGATGTACTGCCACCATGCTTATTTCTACCTTGAAGCAGCTGTGCTGTCTTTAAAGGGTGCCGGTGTAATGATAGGAATAAGAGGCTTATCATCTTCCTGTCTCAAGTTGATGGACGCAGGGCGTTGCATCGTAGAGCACGTTCCAAAAAACGTGATCTACGATGCAATGCTTTGTGATAGGCAATCGTTACCACTTAACATCAGGTGGGCCATGTGCCTGCTCCGTCGTCAAGCACCTTAAAAGATCTACTCATAATCATACTAAACAAAAGTTATCTGGAAGAAAATGCTACTTGGCATTAAATTTACCTATTACTCCTTTTATCTTGTGTCATCAAGATTTTTGATCTATCTATGAAATGCATCATACCTTGCACACTTCGTTGGTGCAATTAATTAAATAAATAGAATAGAAATTACAACTTAGTTACAACAATATAGTACCTATACGTTAGAAGGAGTGGAAGAGCCACGTTCAGTCTTAGATGAGATTGACTTACCTGCTAAGTTGTAATTTCTTACTCTACGCTGCCAACTCGCGGAGCTTAAATCTGAATTAATCCCGCGTTTTTCTGATCGCCTTCGAAAATTTCGCGGATTTTATTTAATAATCATCGGATAATTACCGTTTTGGGCTGTGTACGGGTAAAACATGCTGTACCATACGTATACTTGTGTCGTTTTGACTGAACCTACACTTACATTACATACACTTATGGGCTTGCAAGATACCAAGATATAAACCTACATCTTCGGAATCCAAACCAACCTTACCTGCACGTGGTGCGCCCTGATAACTAACAAACGAGGCTCTGGCAGCCGGCTGATTGCGGCATAGCGCCGCCTAACTCCGGCATAGCTAAATTCATGCAAGAAGCTGTGCCCTGCGATTCGCAGCTCACATACCCAGCGTGGGGATAGGAGTGGGTTAGTGGACTGACATAGGCTGGTGTGGTGATGTGATGATAGTACCCATGGCTGTATTGTAACCAGATATTTGTGCTTATGATAGGTACTCACTCCGTTTACCTTTTTTGATTGGGGATCTACCCTAAATAAATAAATATAATAAATAATGCAGGACGTAATCACACAGCATCTTGTAGCCCCAAAATAAGCAGAGTTTGTATTATGGGAACCACATGATTGATATACTACACTTAATTATATTTTTTTTTCTAAATACATACTTATCATACATAGAAAACACCCAGACACGAGACAAACATCTACAGAATATGCAAATATTTGTCTTGCAGCGGGAATCGAACCCGCAACCTTCTGCGTCTCAGGCGGACCTTCGCCCACTGCGCCACAGTGGCCGTCAAAGTCCTAAGATCTCCTATATCATGAGTATCAGGAAACATATAGGACTCTCCTCCACCCTGCTAGGTGTTTTCCAGCAGTGTGCAGTGCAGTGATTGTTAAGAAAAATCCCCAATCAATACAAGTATATGGTGCGAGTAGAACAGAATAGAATAAAATATTTATTTATTTGCAACCACAACAATAACAATCCAACAAAACAACAGGTCATAAACTATCACGTAGTAGATTTAAGGTACATTCTGATCGCTAATGTTCTGCTGCAAAATGGACCCTAACTCAGCATTAAGCGAGTTGTATGGTAACAAGCTACCCACGCTGATCTAACGGAAGTTAAAGACTAATTTCGTTAAGGTGATGATACCGGTCAAACCTCCCTCTTGCTCGCACTATTCAACACTTTTGAAGATATAAAATCATTGAATGTAGTGATGCAAAATAGCAAACCTTCACGGCCTAGAAAATAACAATACAAAGGTTCAGCAAGAATATCATGTTGAAACCAACACGTTTTCCTACCAAAAAATTTGCACCAAATTTGATCACATTGGTACAAGTTTTTTGGTAAAAATACGTGACACAATCAAAATAATATTCTTGCTGAAGGTTTTCTAATTTGCATAACTACATTCAGTGATTTTATATCTTCAAAAATGTTGAATAGTGCGAGCGAGAGGGAGGTTTGACATTTATGGTCGCCTTATGCGGACATGTAAACTAATTATTACAAGAAAACATTGATATATATTGTTACTATCGTAACAAGAAAAATGAAATATGAAGTGTGCGAAAAAATAAAAAAAATATCGATATTATAACAGAAAAATTAAAAAAATTGACAATTTAAAGTACTTAATGTTCGTAGTGAATATTTTTCCTTTACTTTACTTTACTTTAATACAGTGCGTTTAACCCATAAAAATTAGTGGATTAAAATAAAAAGACAGAACTAAAAATAGGATAAACATAAAAAAACAAACAAACGACAAAGAAACATGTTACACAAACTTAACATCCAAGTATGGTATGTAGGTACCAGCACCAACATAACATGATGCCCTTTGACTACCTTTTAATTTTGAGGTATTGACTCTGTAAATACGAGCGCGAACTTAATTGCAGTCGGTTTAATGAATGTTTGTGACCGGCAGTTGCAGTTTGCTGGAAATTAATAAGTCTTGACATATGTTAATGATTAAAACAACATTCAAATAATATGACTTTGGTGGATATTCTTATCATAAAAATATTACCTCTGTTTTTAACTCTTTTTTCAACTCACGTATAAATTAATTTTCAATCGTCAGCCTAACTACAATTTTAAGATCCCATTTTTGAACCTGACGGACTTTCATACAAACTTTCATCCTCTATTCTAATCCTTGCTTAGTAGATGCCTACACCATTATAAGGTATATATGTGCAAAATTTCAAATCTCTAGGTCCACTAGTTTGGTCTGTGCATTGATATATTACCTAGTCCTTCAGTTTAAAATTTTATATATTTAAATTCTAAATGCGTTAGTTTGTGTATGTTTTAGTATGTTTGATCTCACACAGTTGCCAAAAAAAAACCAAAGCCGTTTTGTTGTAACGCTATTCCGTACGGTTTTAGATGAAACTTAGAACATTACTTATATAATTTGTGAACTAAAATTATAATTTTAAGCATTTTAGTTTAAAATCATATCAATCGCAAATCAGACCCGTTCTAACATGCTATTAAGGCTTTAAAGTGAACGCGTTGCGTGCCCAACTCATATTAGGTGTCATAACGTGGCTGCAGCCTTCGGCTTGGAGTCGTGCCAACTGGATGGAGCATGGCAACTCTATCACATTATTGTTATATTCTGCCGTGAAGCAGCATTGCTGGGTTTCGGTTTGAAGGGTGTGGATGCTATTGAAAGTACAGGCATGTGAGGTTTATCAATTTTACGTCGAGATCCAAAAACGGACAAAAGTTCAGGACAATGGAACTCAACTGGGGATGGGCGGGAGACATTGCGAGATGTGGTGATGACAGGTGGAGCCAGATATAGACCGAATGGTGGCCAAGGGAAGGTAAAAGAAGCGTTGGAAGATCGGTAGCGAGATAGATCAACGAATAGTACGCGTTGCCGGGACTTCGTGGATGCGACTAGCATAAGACCGTGGTGGATAGCACACACTTCGGGAGGCCTATATCCAGCAGTGAATAAAGTCGGGTTGTGGATCATGATGATGTTGAGGTTTATTGTCTACATGCCTCAAGTTGATGGATGCAGGGTGTTGTATCGTAGAGCACGTTACAAATATTGGTTACCTTCAATTCAATACATTGTTAGAACAATGTATTTGCCTTTAGGCAATGACATTGCCATTCAATACATTGTTAGAACAATGTATTTGCCTTTAGGCAATGGTTACCATTAAACATCAAGTGGGCTATGAGCTTGTTCCAATTTTTTTTTAATAGTTTTTGATGATGGAACAAGCACATGGCCCACCTCATGTTAAGTGGTAACCATTACCTATCACAAAGCATTGCATCGTAGATCAATTTTTTCCGGAACGTGCTCTACGATGCAACGCCTCTTGTAAGCCTCTTGTACCTGTAATTTCACCGGCACCCACACTCTTCAAACCGAAACACAGCTCAGCTGCTTCACAGCAGAAATAGGTATGGTAGGCAGTACTTCCCCGGACGAGCCCTCCACAAAGAACTCTACTGCCTCCAAAAATACCATCTAATTAATCAAAAGAAATAATTAAAAGAAATGCTTTTGATTCAAGCTATTGCCGACCTTAACTTGACTTATCTTGGTTAAGACGTAAAAATGGTTTCTTACTGTGTGAGTCGTCCTATTCATAGCAGTTCTATAAACCTCAGATAGCTAAATTGCTGTAAAATATCATGTCCCCTCTTTTTATTTACGTTTAAATGACAATGACAAGCTTTCTTTATTGAGCGTTATAAAATGACTTTTGGTTATGAATATTGGGGTCAAAGAAATAGGACTTGGGGTTAATTTTTTGAGATAATATATTTACCTACTAATTTTTGAAGTTTATTCTCTAACATGACCATTATGTTCTTGTCAACAGGCCACGGCTAAGAAATACCATAAAATAATTATTATTTTATTGTGTTTGGGATAAGCAGGGAATAAGTATTATAAAATCTAAGTTATTTTTTTTATTAAAATTTGTTTATTCCATGTATCACAATTTATAAACAAGGTTTGAACCTTCTTTTAGTACGGAGCACTTGTGCCAGAGGACTCCGCACTACCATAAACACAAAACAAACTATTGTACACTATATTAGTTCTTTCCACAGTTCTTTCTCTTCCAAAAGCTGTCAGTTCTATGTAGGTGCATCGGTACCGTGGAGATCGTGCGATAGCGCGCCATGCAACAATGCCCCCGGCAAAGCTAAACACCGTAAACTTGTGAATTATTAATCTTATCGACTCGCAACATTGCCAGCTTCATGAAAAATTTAATAAATCGCTCTTTGGATTTATTACACGTTTTTTGTTTAAAGAAATTTGCAGCTAGGTCACTTTCTTCCTCTTTAAAGTTAACCTATAGTAGAGTGGATTGAAGATAAAACTGAATGCCCGCTAAAAGTAGATCCACCAACGTACACTCCACTATAAATACAGTGAAAAAGCGTTTATTTTTTTGCTTAATAATCGATACAATTTTATCTTATCTCATAAGTTTAATAACAAATCTTTTTAATTGCAAAACATATAAACTACATCGCGTAAATCGAGTTTCTTTTTCGAAGCATCTATTTGAACCTTTTACGTAAATCGTTAAGAGCTTCCGGCTGCGTAGAACCCTCGATAAAAAGTAATCTATTGTTGTGTTTTTGTTATGTTATTCCAGGTCTAGAACTACTTACATGAGTATAAATTTCAGCTCAATCTGTTACGTATTTTTGGCATGTAAGTGAGACAAATATTTCACATTTCGTATACATTTCATTAATTTTCACCTTTATAAAATTATGTAGGATTTACATATAACCTGGTGGAAACAGATAATACGAAATCTAACTCGTTTTTTTTTTAATACATTTAGCAACTAAATTTTAGCAACATTAGGCCCTACCTTTTTTCCAATAATTATATATATATTAAAGTATTGACTTAAAATACAGTATTCTTTTTGATAAACGGCTGAAATGTTAGATCTTAGGTAATTTATCATTATAATTGTATGCTAGTATATAGTGAGACATAAGTGCATTATTTAGACTAAGAATACCTTTATACTATTTTTAACGCAATAAATATATTTGAATCTTTGAATATTTCACATTTTACATCTACTTAAACATCTATCTAGTAATCCTTCAAATATTGATCCTGCTTTTTTTTGTACAGTGAGCTAGCTGATCTTCAAAACCAGGATTCCGTGCTAACAGAAAACTATGCCTAGGTTTTGAATTTAAATGCTTTGTTGAAAGCGCCATTTTAGTCTAATAATTCTTCCGGGTTTTTGTGCATTTTCACTGAATATTACCCGCAGACTGCTTTTTGAGGTATTAAAATTTTAATTGCATGTGAATTAAATTAAACTTTCACGTTATTACAGTCATCATAATCATCAGCCTATAGGAGTCCTTTGCTGGACATAGGTCTCAACCAATGAGCGCCATTGCAACCTGTCTTCACCTCAACCTATTCGACGTTGTTAAAATATTTAGGCGCAACCCGTACCACATGATATAGTTTTTTCAAATAAACTGAATTAAGTAATAATTTTAGTTTAAGGCATACTTACTTTATCCAATCTCTAGCTATTATAGTAACCATCAGGGTTCATAAGAACTTACCTCTATACCCTACCACCTGTATGCCTACTTACTTAAGGAAACAATAAACATTTCAGTATTGAGTAATTCTAAACTAGCTTAGCTTTTAACATAGTATGTAGCTTACACACGCACTTAACTGGTTTTTATCCGGGTACCACACAAACGAAGTTGCAGGCAGCAGGTTATATAAATAAAAATCGTCCCAGCAAGTGAACAAAAGCAAAGAAATAAATGTTTAAAAGCTTGGCTATAAATTAAATTTAAATTATTATCTTACCCTTTACAAACGAAGGGGGAACCGACTCGCTAATTTCCAACTGAATTAAGATACACTTCCTACCTAGTGGTTTGCAGATAAACGAATAAATTGTGGCGATGATAAATCAGCGGACACCGGCACCCTAAGAAAACCCTTTCTCTTAGGATCCTCGACCACGGCTTTTTGTAGCGACGCTGTCGCGCGTTAAATGTAAGAGCCTTCCCAGATGGGCGATTTGCTCGCGCGAGTTGATCGCGCGATTTACATGGTATCCAATCAGGCTTGCTGAAAGTCACGTGGTATGTGCACGCATCATCATCATCATCATCAGCCTATAGCAGTCCACTGCTGGACATAGGCCTCCCCTAATGAGCGCCATTGCGCCCTGTCCTGAGCTCGACGCATCCAGCTTCTACCAGCAGCCTTTCGCAGATCGTCACCCCACCTGGCCGGAGGGCGTCCTACACTACGTTTGCCGAGCCGCGGTCTCCACTCAAGAACTCGTTTACCCCAACGGTTATCGGTTCTTCGGCAGATATGGCCAGCCCACTTCAGTTTGCTAATTCTCTGAGCTATGTCGACCACTTTAGTTCTATGTCGGATAAACTCGTTACGGATGTGCACGCACTTCACAGATATGCATGTCAATCATGCGAGCAACACGCGCGAGTAAATCGCCCATCTCGGAAGGCTTTTATGCCCGCGCTTGTTTCTATTACGACAAAATCTTCGTGCAATGATACTATTCATACATAGGTGACAAACTAACCGGTAGCCGATGATATATACCTTCATAATAAAATGTAGATCTAGCCCTAAATTTAACATAGCTTGTATTATGGGAACCGAGGCTGGTATAATACATACTTATGTACATATTTTTGTAAACTCATCATTATCATCATTTATTTAAGAGCTGTGCTCTTGTCGGCGCAACTTATGCAGCTCCTTCCATCTGCCTCTCTCCAAAGCAGACTTCTTTTCTTCCTTAAACTCATACAGATTATAAATTGTAAACACCCATATCTGAGACAAATAATTGCAGATCATACGAGAATTTGATCTCGTAGGAGGAATCGAAGTCGAAACATTCTGCATCTCAGGCTCTTCGTCCACTGCGTTACAGAGAACACAGTAGTATTTTCGTAATCTAAACACTAAACTGGCTTCATTTCTACTGGCTCCCAGTCTACATTGCTCGGACTAGCGAGTAAACAGTTGCTGGCAGATGAGTGGCATGCATGGCTCGGCACACGGGTCTAGTGAACTTGAACAGAGCTCTTGCTTAAAAAATAGCGTAGTGCTAAAGCGGTGAGGAGGATCTCTTTAGCTACTGTTGTTACTAATAGTGATGTTTGGATAGGCAAACACTGGATTTTGGGTTTAAGGATTTGTTGAAGTTGAACCTGTCTCTGGAAAGACGAAAAAGTAAGTCCACGAGAAAATATATATTCTGTTAGTATAACTGTTTCTGTTTGTTCTTAGCTAGCTACACGAGGCATCACGCGATATACCTTATCAGGGCATTTTCGGCTAGGCTCTACCATAATTTATCGAACTTATCGTAGATGTTCGTAAGTAAATCAAATCTCAAAGTTTACAAATCTGTCATCTTATCATGTCAGCATTTAGGTGCATACGGTCTTGTACAGTTTCATTAAATGAAAGCTAAAAATTCAAGAACGCATTGCTGATAGATAATTCATGCTACAGCGATAACTTATTAAAGATTCCAAAGTAGGTATTGCTGCTTTCATAAATTTGTGTAGTTAATGCTCATACCATACTAGCTGCGGCTTGGCTCGCATTAAAATCTATTTTAATATCCCTCGAATTTTTTTTTTCTGGGTGAAAGATACTCGTTGTCCTTTTCTGTACCCTAACAACGTGTATGCGAAATCGCATGATGATCGGAAAGCGTAACAAACAAACTCAATCTCACATTTAAAATATTAGTTAGTTATTCTTGTTTATCGGATCTTCCTCTCGTTTTAAACATGTTGCAACGATCGTGGTCACAGAATGACTGGAGTACTAGAGCTACCGCCGAGAAAAACGATCGTGGGGAACGGTAATTATGCAAGGAAGACCCATTATCAATAATAACTATGTTTAATACGCGTGAAAGTTCAAAAATATCAATATTATGTTTTATTTTCGTTTGCTAATACAAATACGCCTTGTCTAAGGGTGGGCTACACGGATACTCTTGTGGATACGAGACTAGACCCGTAGAATGTTCATTAACGAATTTCCGTGCTGTTTGATTGAAATTAGCCTAAGTAGTGCACAGAGTATTTCAGATTGTTTGATAGAGCTAGAATGGAGTTATTTCGATTGATTAACTGTTTACTTTTGTAGAATTGGAGTAAGGACTTGTAAAAGACTGCTGGTAGCAGCTTGATGCGTGTAGCTGAATACAGGGTGCAATGGCGCTCATTGGGGAAGGCCTATGTCCAGCACTGGACTATACTGTAGGCTGATGATGATGATGATGATGACGATGATGCTCTGTTTAATTTGTTTTACCTAAAGATAATATTTTTATTTGGTTTTACCCAAATAAAATATATGCCTTCTGGCGGAGTGTGAAAGACTGCTGGTACATACAAGCAGTCTGGCGCAAATGCGCTCATTGGGGAAGGTATAATTTCCAGCAGTGGACAGTAGGCTGATGATGACGATGATTATGAAATTACCAAGCTATAAAAAAAACCGTTAGTGCTTCAAAACCTGTTATATCGACATGATAAATTGAAATTCGAGACCAACGTTGACCCCTCTGCAAAATAAGCTTGACATTAGCTAAGTATGCATTTACTCAAAGTCATAATTAACAATATTTTATGCCTTTATTTATCACCGTGAATGGAGAAGGGTCAAGACCGTTCTTCGTGGAATTTCTTGGGGCCTATGTTCAGCAGTGGACTTCTAAAGATTGTTGTTGATGATGATGCTTTTATTTGCAAAATAATTACTTATTCTGTAGAAAGCTTTGTGAACAATTAGGGGGAACACTAGAACCAAATGCCTGGTAAAGGTGTTTAAGGTTGCAATCAAACACAGACCAATTAAAAAGTGCACCAATCCCCAAAGCACCATAGTAGTCCCCATAGGAACAGAATTCTTTCATCAATTGCCCCACGAGTCGCATTCCAAACGGGTTACTCTCAAAGTGTTTTATATCGAGCGAGTGCGCTCGTCCCAGCACTTGGCACAGCACTTGTATTTGCAAAAACTGCATCCTAATTATGCGTCAAAGTGGCCAATTTACCGCCTGTTGCCGCCACGAAAGCCTTAATTAAGGTAAATAATGTTTATAATTAAAATAACTCGTGCTTGAATCAAAGCGAGATTTCGGTGCGCCGGAGCGTGTAAACTCGACTTTATGATGTTTTTCATACCATGTCTTTGCGGTTTGATCGTGGGTTTTTATTTTGTAGGGGTTGAATAAATTCTCACGTGTTTGGTTGGTAGATATTTGTACTGCTTTTACCAAAGATTGAGCTTTGGTTAAAGCTAAGCTAGGCATTGGTTTGGAAATTATCTATGGATAATTTGACGCCCTCTGGTCAAACGATGCTCTGTAAAAGACTGCTTGTAGAAGCTGGATGCATCGAGATGAGGACAGGGCGCAATGGCGCTCATTAGAGGAGGCCTATGTCCAGTATGGGCTGATGATGATGATGATGGCATGAGGCATAACAAACCGATATTTTGTTTATAAAATACATTACATGTTTTGGAAAATGTTCAAATTTCGTTGGAAAACTTACGAGGCGGAAAGCTTTGCAAGTGGGAAAACTATCCACGCTGAAAACACAACAGTCCAATTAAGTTATTATTTCCATGAACTCTTAAGCATAATTTTGGCCGGCTACGAAATTGGGCCTAATAGCCCAATATTTCCACAGGTATAATAAGCAATTATCGGCCGCTGGTAAATGTTTGCTAATTAATAGCAGTCGAATTTGTGTTACCAGTCCTTTGCTGCAAAATGCAATGCTGGCTCAGCCAGAAAATCAATATTGTAGGTTACGAAGAGAATAAAATAAATAAATCATGCCATACTAGCTTATATTTATGCAATACTAGCTGACCAGCCCACCTCTTCGTTTCGGGTGTCCCTATCGAGGTTTTTTATACATAAAAAAAATTGGATAGGGTCACCCAAATCACCTAGCGGTATGAGATTAACTTTACGAAATCATACCCACCAAATATACCATAAAAAAATCATGCAAATATGTCGTTATCATGAATCTAAGTAGTTTATCAGTCATGTGGTTCCTTTGATACAAGCTCTGCTTGGGGCTAACTGATGTTATGTGAAGGTGGGTACGGATAACGCGTTCCTGTATACGCGTAGTCGGGGCACGCGTACATTGGATATGCGTATAGTTAATGTGGACCGCCGTGAACCTGAACGCGAGTTCAATCGATCCGTAGCACTACGCGAGCCCAAAGCCCGAAACCGACCACGAATCGCGCCGCAAGCCAGCTCGCGCGGCACGCGCTCCCCCAATGTGTACGCGTAGCTGCAAGTACAGACAGGCGGTCCAAGACACGCGTAACCGACTACGCGTGCAAATGTATGCGCTATCCGTACTCAGCTTGAAAGTGTCCAGCATTACCTATGAACATTTTATTAGTTTGACAAGTAAAACATCTGAAATACTACAAACGAAACGGAACATACCAAACTGTTTCCACACTCACTATCTCTATTGAAATGTTGAGATAAGAATGAGAGAGGTGGCTTGTGACCGACCCCCTATCGCCGCCGTTAACTCACGTATACAACCTCTATACAGCTTTGTGCTATTCTACGGCCGAGGTTATCGCTCACGGGAAAGGAGACGATGTTTCCTGCACTTTAGTATCGGCTATTGTGGCGAAAATGTGAATCTGTGGAATAGGATAATTTGCGGTTAAATTTAGGACAAAAAAAGTTCAAAAGTTTATTGGTTAGAACCAAAATGTACCTAAAATTATTAATACATTTATGTGATTTTGATAAAACTTGCCTATTAGATTATATGTTTCTACTATACCTAGTTCCTTATTTTTTTAGGTAACTGTTTTTTTTTTCACTTTGTCTATGATAACCATATTATTTGCTACCATTAGTAGGGAGGAACTGAGTCCTGATATGCAGGTTACCCTAGTTTACTAGTCAAGGCTTCATTATGGTATGTAACACTGGTTTATTCAATAAAAACTTATCTTATATTACCATCATTATCATAAGCAGTAGTCCACTGCTGGACATAGGTCGCCCCCAATGAGCGCTATCTAAATATTTTAGCTATCTTATCTTAGCTGTGATCATGGCTATAAAATACCTTAGAAAATCTTGAGATGTTACAAGGTTTACGAATTAGGTAGTACAAGTTAATATTGAGTATGTAAAGTCAGCAAGATCTAATTTTTAACCTCCTTATAAAGGCCGCTTAGATTTCCTCTTCTTCGTATGAACTAGAATTCATCTTGGGAGTTTTTAGGCCAACTAAAGGCATCCGACTTGGCGTAGCGGCTGAAATGCCGGGACCAAGATCTTAACGTGCCTTTCGAAGCACGTGAGCGCTCAGATATAAATGCCACCAAACGGTCACCCATTCAAGTAGTGACCGGACGGTGTGCTGCATAACCAAGGTGATCTGCGAAGAACGCCGAAGTAAACCATGCCACGTGCGATTCAGCCGTTTCCTTTATGGTCTATTACTTTACTCTTTGGATTAGTGGCTGAGAGGATACCTATATGTCTGGGATAGTCTCCATCTATCCATGTCCCAGTCGCTAAAGCATCCCCAACAGTGCCACAGTGAGTAAATACTATTTAATTTATTATAATATTAAGAAATACTACTTTTATTCTTATATTAGTTTCCGCCCGCGGCTTCGACCGCATGGTACCCGGATAAAAAATAGCTTAAATATTAATCCAGGTCACATCTTTTTTTATGGTACCTGAAGATAAAACAAGCACATGGCCCATCGGATGCTTAATGTTTAACGATTACCTATCATAACGCATCGCATGTTAGATCACGCTTTTTTTGAAATATATATTCCAAATTTCATCAAAATCCTTTCGGTAGTTGCTGCACAGAGTAACAAACATTCATCCATTCTTCTTTACAAACTTTCACATTTTTATTATTAGTAGTATTTCCGATGGAAACACAACTTGTTCTTTCACAGTAAACAACATTTTCCCATCAATTAATTGCCATACATTTTAATTAAGGTGTTAAAAGAGCCATTATCTGGGCTTATTTACAGCAAGGCGGTACAGTCGCTCTCGTAAATCAAAGCGGAGACAATGCAAATGAGAATTAAAAAATACTCCAGCCCACTCTGAAATAAAGGACTTAGCGCAATCTTTGCGCGCGGTTAATGAATTACTTTTGCTAATTTTTCATTTTGGGAGCGTATTTAGGATGGAGATTTATTATGTACTAGATTCCACCCACGGTTTTCTCGAGAAGTACCCGGCTATAAAGCCATGTTATACAGATCACTGACTATGTATATTCTAAGTTTTATTCAAATCCGTTTAGCCGTTACTTAGTTGAGTGGGAACAGCACACTCGCATACAAACTTGCACATTTGAATAATATAGTGCAATCCGATGGCTTTATGAATAGCTTAACGATTGATAAAAATTTAGAAAAGTATGATATCTTATTCTTACTTATTGTCTTATCTTATGAGCCTGTTTGATCCCACTGCAGGACAAAGGCTTAGGCTGACTGACGATTCATACATTATTAAACTAATGCTTACCTAAATGAGATTTTTTACCATAAGTATAATTCATGGTGGATGGCACAAGTTGAGAGGGAGGCCCAAAGTAAAATCATGATGTGGATGATGATGATGATAATAATTATATTTTGGGACCTCTTCATCATTTCCTTCTTCGTATGAGTTGGTGTCCAATTCTGGTGTCAAAGTTTATAGGCAACACGAAGACCTCCAAAAAGCCGGGACTGCATTTCGAAGCATGAAAGCACTCAGTTCTAAATGCCACTGAATGGTCACTCATGTAATCTGTAAGTTTTCGTATGAAAACAAAGTATACTTAATTCCAAAGATGTAAGAATTTGTTTGAAATGTTTATTTTTATATCAAAGTTTCATAAAAATTGGTTTGGCAAACTTTCGCAAATCTTCTTATTTTCAAATACCCAATCCATCATCATCATCATCAGCCATTGATGGACATAAGCCTCCCCCAATGTCTTCAGCTCGGCGCATCCAGTTTCTACCACCAGCCTTTCAAAGATCCCCACTCAATCTAGTCGTAGAGCGTCCAACACTAGTTTGCCGAGACGCGGTCTCCACTCAAGAACCCATTTACCCCAACGGTTCTTCGGTTGATATGGCCAGCCAACTGCCACTTTAGCTTGCTAATTCTCTGAGCTATGTGAACAGCTTTAGAGCCATACTGTAAGTGTGAGTCCATGTTTCGGCTCAGTATGTCATGACTGGTAGAAGACACTGGTTAAAAACTTTCGTTTTCAGAGATTGAAAGACCCAATCCATACCTGTTCAAAATAAAATTTAAGACAATATCATGAAGTATATTCCGCGGCATGCCCTTCGTTGAAATCTTAATTAATCATTGCAGATTAACGTGAAATATGAGGGAGATAGCGAATACTTTAAATTACGTTGCTCATTGCATTTTTAAGAAAAAAGTTTCTTTAATTTACTACGATCTGGGGCCTGATTCTCAGGGTTCACATTAGACAAGAACTGCCAAATTGACTTATAATTTTGATAGTACAGATATAATATCTAATGTGATAATTATGTCTATTTAATACACCAGATGACCACTGAAATGATTAGCAGTGGACCTGTTTTTACAAACTTTGTCTGTTTGTCAATTGATGTTGTTTAAATTTTTACAGATAAAATATTGAAGTTTGCTAATATGCCGGTGCCTAATATTTCATCAGGCATCTGAGATACATAACTGTACATTTGTATGTAGTATATGCCTACATATCAGTTATGTGGTTTCCATAATACAAACTCTGCTTATTTTGGGGCTGGATGATGTGTGATGATGACCAGCGTTATTTTTATTAGACCCTCTGGATGGAACAACGGGTAAGTATCCGGCTAACATGCTCAAACCGGTGAAGACATCGATAGGAAAATAGCTTAGTCAGTTCAACATGTATTGGCCATGCCTTTGTTGTAGGTAAGGCCGACTAGGCTGAGAAGACCTATCTAATCTAATCGTGTCCCTGGACTACTTCGTGTCATTCAATAAATAAAGTTACCACTTTACGAAGATAGTTGTACACATATACGTACCTAGTCCTAATCTACCCTACTTATTTTTTGTCTCAAACGTTAGCCTTTTATGACGGGCCAGAGCAAATTTGGTTTTAAATTTCACATGAATAGAGTTATATGTCACAATAGAGTTGACCTGCAGAAACAAAAGACGTGAGCCCTCCTATACATATACCTACAAGGCATATGTATAGGAGGGCTTAGGTCTTTTGTTTGGCGTTTCGCGTCAAAAGTATCGAGACGATTATTCTCAAATGTTTTACCTTCGAGAATAATCGTCTCGTCTATGATAGATACGACTATGATAGATGTTTATACAGTTAGAGATACAGCGATCTGTGGGGTGATCGGCTAACTCTATTGCAATCAAAAATGATAGACTCGGATCCTGTTTTTACAAACTTTGACATTTCATCGGTCAAAATTCAGTGAACATTAATTGACAAACTGCCACAGTATGTAAAAACAGGATCGGTGTCAATCATTTCAGTTTGCAACAGAGTTAGCCGATCACCCCGCTGAGCTCTACAAACGCATGGCAATTCTAGAATTATAATTTCAATTCTCTATTTAATAAGATCCTTGGACTAGTTTGAATATTATAAGCCACTAATTCCAACGCGACCATGCTCGAAAGGAGTGCTCGCGATCAGCAACTGACAACTTACACATTATAAGCATTGATATATACACTCGAGAGCAATGAATCCGGGTCACTCAAAGAATCCAAAAAATCTCGGAAAGTAAGAATGCTAGGTTAATGCAATAAATTGTATTTAATAGACAATTTAATACTCCTTAAATGAAAGTTAAAAAAATATGAGTCACCATACATTTTATTTACACAAAATTACATAAAGAAAAAAAACTGCTGATCTCTCCTTAAAACAAAAATAGGAAACATGAAATTTTTGAACTTTATGACGATTTTCTTGAATTTCAATACTTCGTATTACCTCCTCGTGCTTCCATTACTGCGTTTACGCGGTTTGGCATGCTGTACACCAAGTTCCTTATACGATTTTGGGGAATATTCTCCCATTCCTCTGTGAGAGCAATTTTGAGCTCAGGAAGCGTGATTGGGGGAGGGTTTCGTTGTTTTACGCATCTCCCTAGCTCGTCCCAAGCATGCTCGATCGGGTTGATATCCGGGCTGCGCGCTGGCCACTCCATACAAGTAATGTTCATCTCTTGAAGGTAGTCATTCACAATCCTACCTGTATGAGGTCGGGCATTGTCATGCATAAATATAGCATCCTCACCCAAATTGACCATAAATGGACCAACGTGTTCGTTGAGGATTTCTTCCACATATCTTACGCTAGTTAAAGAGCCGTTTTCTATGATCACCAGCTCTGTGCGACTTTCAGAGGAAATTCCGGCCCACACAAGTACAGACCCACCACCGTAGGCTACTTTTTCTTCGATGCATGCTTGCTTGAATCTTTCCCCTGGTCTTCTATACACTCTGTGTCTTCCATCGTGCTTGTAGAGCATAAATTTTGATTCGTCGGAGAACATAACTTTCGACCAATCTTCAATACTCCAATTTACGTGGTTCTGGGCATATCTTAGTCTTGAAATACGATGGCCACGCTCCAGTTTAGGGCCCTTTGCAGGTCTAAGGGGTTTTAAGTTAGATTCAGCAAGCCGACGTCTTACTGTCCATGCACTTGGGTTACTTCCTCCGAGGCGTCGAAACTGATTTGTGAGTTCAGTTCCTGTGAGAAAGCGATTTCGAAGCATGGTGTTCACCAAGTATCGGTCTTCTCGTGCTGTGGTACACCTAGTTCTGCCCGTTCCTGGTCTGCGTAGGTTAGAACCAGTTTCTTCGTAACGTCGGAGAACTCTTTGTACTGTTGACAGCGACACACCGACAGTCCTGGCTGTATCGCGCTGACTCCGGCCGGTTTCCACCAATGTAAGTATTCTGGTGCATTCTTCAAGTGTAAGCGACATGATTTCAGCTTGAATAATGAATATTGAGCGCTATCAACCTGGTTTATGTACCAACATAAATGACAGATTACAAACAAAAGCAAAAACAAATCCTGTAATTTCGTAGTTCCATCTTCGACAGTGTTCCCTTTTCAAATTTGATTTTTTTATGATATAACTTTACAATAACTAAGAAGTTTTAATACTTTCATTTAAGGAGTATTAAATTGTCTATTAAATACAATTTATTGCATTAACCTAGCATTCTTACTTTCCGAGATTTTTTGGATTCTTTGAGTGACCCGGATTCATTGCTCTCGAGTGTATATATACTGTTACCATCCTAATGATTATAAGGCTTTTCTTTTAATTTTCTAGTAATCCTACCTGTTAGGTCAGGACTATTAAGGTATAGGCTAGAACCTATTCGATATATAGAACGAATACAATTTATT
Source organism: Horisme vitalbata (assembly GCA_951804965.1). Classification (NCBI taxonomy): domain Eukaryota; kingdom Metazoa; phylum Arthropoda; class Insecta; order Lepidoptera; family Geometridae; genus Horisme; species Horisme vitalbata. The sequence continues at coordinate 3,482,676 of OX638098.1, read as the reverse complement.
GTGCTCACTGCAACGTAAACATAATATCAAAACGCAGGCATTTCCTATGTAACAACCTATAGGTTCAAATATGATAAATAATGTAGCTGTTGAGTGAATATTATTATAATAATACAAAAAGCAAAAATCTTATTGACCAATAATATAATAATAGAAGAATCTTCTCAGCATATTTCTGTAGATAATAATATGCAAAGTTTTTGAATAAACTCGTTCAAAAGTCCCGTAGTCAAGTCCCGTGTGCAATGAAATAATCGTTAGAGATAAAACGGTGTGCGCGACTGTACCGCCTGTCTCCTGAAATTTTACTCGGTGGGATTTTCTATGCGAATGTATTTGCATAATTGCCAAGTTTTTGAAGAAATTATTTACATGGATTTGGTTTTTTATGTACATATCAAAAAACCTATCAAAGTTGAATCCAGAGGGATCACCCGTCGGATGGAACTAGAAGGCAAATGTATTAAAAAAAAAAATTATTCAATAAGAACTGTAAAGATTTTTTTACACATGATGTTCGAGCCTTTGACAACTATCACACCTGTAACAGGTGAAGATTGGTCTAAGATGGAGCGCGCTTGCCTAGAAGGAACCAATTCACTCTGGATTTGAAGACTCCGAGATTGTACTGATCCGGGAAAACAGACGCCGGAAGAAAGTCTACTCCTCACTAGTACTATCAAAAACGTACACTTTGAATCATATTTTTTTTTAATTCACACCTTCGATGACAATTCACACCAATTCGTAATGCGACAAAACAGTTAAGAATTGGCGAGAAACTCTGCTTTATTTTTCGGATGGACTTTTGTTTAACCACGAACTCACCTGATGAGTAACGTTGTGGTCTAAGATGATTAACTTTTTTGAGTCTTTGTTACATCTCTATTCTTAACTATTACATTTTTTTGAGGGAGTCGGAGACAGTTATCATATTTAATATGGTCTTAAAAAAATAATAAAGACCTTTGGAGACCAGTATAAAATATTCGCTTTTATGCTATTTACATAAAGGGTAGATAAATATCGAGAGACTCCTGATGAATTGAAGCAAAAATAATCAGATTCCATCACCTTAAAGCTTTTAACTATTTTATCCAACCAATCGCAGTAAACGAACTTTTGTATATAATTGACCACAGGAATCGACGGCCTCCGGCCTTGTTTGTTTGTATGTCAAAGTTATTCATTTATCATATTAACATTAAAAATATTGTACACACAGTTTAGAACCTACAAACAATAAAATTGATGTAACTCGAGCAGGCTGTAATTGTAGCACCTATATTTTTTTTAAATAAAATTTAATGAATATTTTTAAATGAACATTTTTAATCAATAACTTAGCAGAAGTAGTGCAATCTAAGCATGTGTACTTTGTAAAGCGCGCATTTACACGGGTAAACCTTGCGTAAGGGGAGAGAGACAATTTGAATCATCATAACTTTTACTTCACTGTTCAAAATAATAACTCTTTAGACGGAAACCTTATTGGATATTACTTAGATCTTTTTCTCGCTAAATTGTTTGTATTTTTACATAACCCGCGAAAACTAATTCTAACTTCCTAGCAGTTTTTTAAAATGCGAAAGTGAGTTAACTATCTATTTGTTACGCTTGTCATGAAATTTCATGTATAACGTGTATAGTCACGTGTGAGAGGTACAGAAAAGAATATAGGGTACATTTCATTAAGAAAAATGTACTGTTTTCGAGGGATAGAAATATAACTTTAAGCGCGAGCGAAGCCACAGGCGGAAGTTTGTAAATAATCTATTTACAATTTATCAATTACTTTTTAGTGTAAACCTATACTTATTTTTAGTTTAATATATATACTTATTTGTTTAAAGTGAATGTATAGCAACTAGCAACTGTTTGCCTTATAGCCGTTTTGTGTGTAGAGGACTATTATACTAAGAGAGAGCGTCAAGGTGTCATCCACCTCGCAGCCGAGCTGAAGACTGACTGAGCTCTGGCCGGGTGGGCGTAACCCGACTCGGTCACGCCCACAGCACTCGCCCCGCCCACTTCATCACCCCACCCCCTATCATGAAAAACGTTTCCAGCTAGGCGGAGCCTGAACTAAAGTATCGCTAAGGACACTTTATCAAGTAATTTGTAATGTCCGATACGCATTTAAAATTTATTTGTCTAGCTGAATGCTGAGCTGGATAATTTCGTTTGGTATTTAAGTTAAGATTTATGTTGGTATAGAATTTAGAAAATGTTGTGTTTGCAAGTTGAAACTCTTCAGTGGACTAAGATCAATATAAAATTATTTGTTGGAGATAAAGCAATTAAGGCATGACTGTAACTAATCATGAACAAAGCTAAAAAATCTATCCATCTCTGAGAAGCTATCTGACCTGAGATTTTTATTGAAAAGTTGCTTCTGTCCTTGGTATTGAAAAGTGTACTTTACAGTGCTTATTGAATAGATACATTTTGAGTTTGTGCTTGAGTTTGCTCATACGTTACCTGGAAAAAAGTTGTATTTATGCTATTCCAGGTCTAGAACTACATATGTACGAATTTCAGCTGGATACGTTAATAAGTTTTAATGTGAAGGAGGTTGAAGATGACAAAAAAACTGTGATAGAGTCACAACCTCCTTTGGATCTAGTTCTTGAAAGGCCTCGAAGTCCAACTAAGGTTTATTTTATAAACTTTTTCTTCCTTATTTACAACAAATATTTTTATTATAATTTATTTACCACAGTTTCCTTTTGTTTTATTGGAAAACTTTAATAAACTGTGGCCAGATGTTATTGTTTAGGGAAAATTAAACAATAACATCTGGCAAATTAAAACGCATTGGTCAAAATTTACAAGGAGCAAAAGTAAATTTCGTTCCGTTCCTAAAGAAAATGTGCTAACAACTTTCTTCAAAACAAACTTCAAAACTTCGTCAATTAAAAAAAAGAGGTAAATTCCTTGAAATATAATGATTCGGAGAATTCAGCTCTAAAATTGTAGAATTAAGATGAAGTTTAAGAATTAACGGCGAAATTCCGTCAAGTTATCAAAGCGTTACATAGCTAAGAATGTCTTTGAAGCATAGCTGACGTAAACATGCCACCTTGAATACCTACTTACAATAAAGGAGGGTGTGGTAAGTAGCTGTTAGATATTTCAACGGGGAGCAGAACCCCCGCTAGGTAAATGCTATTTAAGGCAACCATTGATATCCTATTTAAAAGCTTGTGGAAAATCTCTGTATGATTTATTCGATATTTTAGTAGATAGATATTTATTTAATGGGGGTGTAAGGGGTTCCAACCCTTATCTTCGGAACCCAAGTCAACCTCGCTTGCACGTGGTGCACCCTGCTAAACAACGAACGGGGCTCTGGCGGCCGGCTGATTGCGGCATAGCACAGCCTACATCGGCACAGCTAAATCCCCTGGCCACCGGCCGGGCAGCAGCGTCGGTGGTGCGAGAAGCTGTGCCCTGCGATCCCCAACCCGCATGCCCAGCGTGGGGATTATGGGCATATCCCCATTTATTAGGGGAGGCCTATGTCCAGCAGTGGACTGATATAAGCTGGTGTGGTGTGGTGGTATTGAATAAAATTTAAACAAACTTTGGTTAATATGTCTTAAAACCTACTTACTATATACTTATGTAAAATTATCATTATTGACACATTAGATAAAGAGAAAAAAACTAGATAGGGAACATAATAAGGTAAACGTATTTACTACCTTACTTATAATATTGTCCCTTAAGGCGACTAGTAGGGTCAAACCTCCCTCTCGCTCGCACTATTCAACATTTTTGAAGATATAAAATCACTGAATGTAGTTATGCGAAATAGCAAACCTTCACGGCCTAGAAAATAACAATACAAAGGTTCAGCAAGAATATCATGTTGAACCCAACACGTTTTCCTACAAAAAAATTGGCACCAAAATTGATCACATTGGTACCAGTTTTTTGTTAAGAAAACGTGAAAGAATCAAAATGAGATTATTGCTGAACCTTTGTATTGTTATTTTCTAGCCCGTGAAGGTTTGCTATTTTGCATAACTACATTCAGTGATTTTATATCTTCAAAAATGTTGAATAGTGCGAGCGAGAGGGAGGTTTGACCCTACTAGTCGTCTTAAGCAAGTGCACACCATGCCAAATCCGTTTTCACATAACTTTAGTTATTTTATAAAGCCGTCTTCCTTCCCAAATTATTTTTTTATGTTAATTCTATTCAGTATGGTCAATGTTAACCTAAGTATTCGGTAACAAAAAGGTGTCCAACTAAAGCCTCTTTTAAACCAAACGACTACAAAAACATCCCTTAACCCTTTGTAGTTCTAGTTTCTACGACAATAAACGTAGCCAGCTACTTACAACATCCCCTCCAGGTGTCATCTCATGGTATTCCAACATTTTGAACCCTCGGCAATTGAGACGCCTTTGATGTTGCCGAGATAGCATTATTTCAAAGTTATTTCAGTGAACAATGTTTGGGTCGGTACTAAGGAGTTAAATACCGGGGAATTTTATTAAAGGGTTTAAAATAACAAGGTGAACTTGTGAAGCTATACAGTTGACACAAGCTTATAAAGCTGTTTCTCCTTCCAAAGAATATTAAAATTAAGAAAAATATATTATATTTCTTTTCTTAAGTTTCTTGCCAATTCTTCTCTGTTTGGTCGCGTTACAAATTGGTGTAAATTATATTTATTTATTTATACCATAAGGTTCAAATACCAACACCCCACGAAAGCTTTTTGGAGTCCATCCAAAGTCACCAATTACAAGAGGCACTGATTTATCATGGATCCCTCTGATATATCACCTGCTGCTAATCCGAGCCGACGCCGACGGCGAAGCTCGTTACATTGGAAGCTAACGCGAACATAGTTACGGGACAACAGGGAACGGGGAACGGGATATAGTAAACCATAACATGAACCTACGTACAAATGAAAGCATAGGTACTAAGCTTGAACTTTGAGATTTTGAAGCTATTTGCTTTTGACACGAACAAAAAAAATATCATTAATTGACTCAGGCGTGACTTTGCGGAAATCCATTACAAGATATTCTACAAGACAAAATATTTAGTACAAATTCCGCTAACTTTCTCTGACAAGTTCCACAAAATGCATACGCATGCACCGCCCTCCCGCCCGCAGATTCACATGCAAATCAGAGAAAGAACAAGCAAACATGCAATCATTAATAAATGCAACCGTCTACTTACTCTTCCACCAAATAAAAACAACACGTTAACCTGTAATTAGCTTGGAGAAACGACACACACATAAATACACAAGAAACTCAACAGAAATTCGACAATGTTTCGCCTAAAAAAATATCCATTTTTTTTTACTTAACTCGACTTGAACTTGCTTGACCCAAAGTTAGCAGCGCACTTATCTAATTGTGCTACCAGTCTGAGAAATGTCATGATCAAAAATCATTCACCGTAAATACTTTACATGATACCAGTCTGGTGCTTATCAAACGTAATGCAAATTACTTTGCAGCGCTGAGGTTTGGTTTATTTTGGTATTCTTATGTGTCATTTCAATCTGAGTGCTACCGTATTTCGAAATGATTTTTCAGAGTAAATGAACCAAAGTCTAACACTCTGCGAATCTGAAAGATTCACAAATCATTTTAGCTAAACAAGCCTCCGCCCAATCGCTTTTTGGATGGGTAAGAAATAGATAATGCCGGAAATTTTTCACACGAAGTCTTATGGTGACCGTTATTCGGTATTTATTTCTTTTTTGTGCTTCGGAACTCGTATTTAAGTTTTTGAGTGATAAAGCTACGTCGCAGGCCTTCAGGTGACTTAAACAGTCCGACACTAGAGTTGATATCGAACACAAACAAAGAAGATTAATAGACACACACGTACAAAGGCATTTGCGTGCACAACCTCGATAATAGTTAATTGTGCGTTAATCAGTGGTTAATGAGCTGTGACGTGACGTCATTATGCACGTGAGTCATGTGGGTTATACGGGATTATTGTCTGTTTGGAATCAATGGAGACCATCGTAATACCGCAAGTTAACTGTTGCGTACTTTTGTTTTAAATTTACTAATTTTAATTATATTCAGAAACTAAAATCTAAATTTTCACAGGGATAAGCCACTATAGATTTCAAATGGAAACCAGCGGGGTGATCGGCTAACTCTGTTGCAAACAGAAATAATTTACACCGATCCTATTTTGACAAACTGTGACAGTTTGTCAATTAACGTTCGACGGATGATGAAATGTCAAAGTTTGTAAAAACACGATCGGTGTCAATAATTTCTGTTTGCAACAGAGTTAGCCGAACACCCCGTAGATTTAAATATATAACGTAATAAAGCTGACTGGCTGACTGACTGATTGACAGACAATCAATCAATGCACAGCCACTAATTCTCTACTAGAGACTTGAAATTTGGAGGGGCCAAGTCGGACTTTTTTTTAAATTCAGCTCCAGAAAAGGTGCAGTGGGAAAAAACTCTACACGGGCAAAGTCCCGGGTCACCAAAATGGCCGTTTTTTAAATTTAAAACAGATGTCTTAAATCAAAGAAACGTCGCGAGCGGGTCAGCGGTCAAAACAAACATATTAATAAACAATAATTTTGTTTTCGGCCTCTATTTCGACTTCTTTTCTTTTCGGACTATAACAAAACACAAAGTAGTAAATAAATGTAAGTTCATAATCATTCATTTTGTTGACCTTCATTCCATCTTTCTACCTGAATACCACTTAATTTTGATTTTATATAATGTAAACGAAATTTCCGGAGACGTACAAAAGTCCAGGACGTTGGAAACCGTATTATGGAAGTCAAATGGAGCTGGACAGGACATAGAGTGATGGCCTAGGGATGGCTTTAGGAGTACGTCCGGCTGCAAGATGGGCAGACGACATTGTTAAATTCGCGGTCCGTACGTGGGTACACAGCAGTGGGTGAAATCAGGCTGTAGGTAATGTTGATAATAAATAATGCGGGATGTAATCACACAGCATCATGTAGCCCCAAACTAAGCAGAGCTTGTATTAAGGGAACCACATGATTGATATACTACACATATAATTTTTTTTGTAAATACATACATATCATACATAGAAAACATCCAGACCTGAGACAAATATCTACAGAACATGCAAACATTGGTCCCGCAGCGGGAATCGAATGCGAAACCTATATATATGAAAACTTAATGTATGTCCGAAAACATATTAACATGTTCAAGAAAAATAGCGACTATCATAATGTTAACACTAGAAATAAAGATAAACTAGCTGTTCCTACTGTAAGGCTCCATAAAGTTAGTCAATCTTTTAAAGGGATGTCTGTACGAGTTTTTAACAAAATCCCAAATGATGTGATTGATCTATCTGTAAATAAATTTAGAAATGTTGTTAAACGTAATCTATGTAATAAAGCTTATTATAAAATATCTGATTATTTAGATGACAAAAAAGTTTGGAATGAAACTGCCTCCAACTCCATCAAAAACAATGTAATAGATATTAAGTACAATGACGTTGAAAAAATATAAACCAAGCAGAGTTTCTTGCCAATTCTTCTCTGTTTGGTCACGTTACGAATTGGTGGTAAATTAAAAAAATGACGTTTCAAAGTGTACTATACAGTTCCTACTGAATAAATGAATTTTGAATTTTGAGTTTTGAATTTTTCTGCGTCTCAGACGGACCTTCGCCCACTGCACCACAGAGGCCGTCATGATGATAAAACACAATTTGAGATATTTAACAAGGAGAAATATTGATATTTAGTACCATAAGATACTACTAATAAGTACTTACACATCATTTAACCCAACTCAGTCAGTGAGTGCACTACGATTCATTTAAGTTCATATAAAAGTGCATCTGTATCTGTAGGCTGTATCGTTTTAAACCTTCGGGTCAATTGCCTCGTCCATTCGCTTCGACAGGTTTACGACACGGGCCGTTTATTCGCGTCCCGCTCCGTTATGGCAATTTTTTATCGCCACTACGTCATACTTTAAAAGGGTTAGCGGATTAAACGGGCGGCAAATTTACGGTCGCTGCTTTTGATTTTGTTGATTAAAATGTGTTAGCCTGAGTCAGTAGGCAGCATCATTATGTCAAATGTATCAGTCGATTATATGTAAGAGTATTACATTAATCATACTAATATTATGAATGCAAAAGTTTGTATGTGTGTGAAAATGCTTGTTTCCACTCAATTCTGTAAAGGCCTAATAGATTTGGATGAAATTTAGAACATACATAGTTTGTGACCTAGATTAACACATAGGCTACTTTTTATCTGGTCACCACGCGAGCGAAACTGCGGATGGAAGGTTGTTTAAACTAAAATTGATGTATGTCACATCCGGTCATGAATAGCGTCTCTAAACTAAACTCAAGCGCCCTCTATCGTACGCTTTGACAGAGTCGAGGTGTTATCGCTCGAACAGATTAGCTCAACTCAGTCTTAGCCTAATTGCTACCGAGTGAACACGTCTCGGAACTGCCCTCACGTTTCGTTTGTTAGAAAGTTAAATGACCGTTGAATAGAATCGTTGGTCGGAATCACTGTGTAAAGAAACTTTAATTTGATTATACGGTTTCTCGAACAATAACTTTCTTATTTTTACGAAAACCCGCACATTGACAACAAAATTTCAAAGGATGGCTCTAATAATCCAACAACAAGCCGATATGTTTTATACCAGCTTATAACAGACCTAAAATATTGGGTTATTATAAAATAATTTTATAAATTTAACTACTTGAACTAGGAGTACTTATATTGATATTTACATCCACTTACACACATCATGATATCTGTATTTCAGACTCTTTTTCAGTCATTAAAACTACGCACCAAACAAACCAACTATCAAATTACATCAACCAATCTGTGTAGCTAACCCGTAGCTCATTAGTCTACGCCAGTGCTACGCCGTAGCTGGTGCCGTAGCTGGTGCTACGATCAATGCGCAATCAGGTTCTAATCACTCGCGACGGCTGGACGTCTGACAAATGACGAACATGTCGGACGGACAAATGACGTGCAATATTGTCAAGAGATTATTCAGCTGGTTCACTTCTTAACTGAGTTAGGATAGCATCAGTGTACTGACAGCTGACTTTAAATATACTATATAATATAATGACTGATATCAAAAAGTTAAAATATTATGTCATGTCATTTGAAATTATTATATTAATTAGGTGATCATTATTAATATTATAATTTTTGAAAGCTTGTGTGTGTATGTGAGAATGTTTGTTTTCACTTAACTCAGCAACGAACGATTTGGATGAAACTTGGAATATTATATACTCCATTAAAACGTTGTATAATTTACATTTCAAGAAAAAACTTTATGAGTGGCTCAACGAGAAATGTTTCTATAGTATTAATGAAATGTTTTAATGACTTATTATATTTGATTATGATTTTATTTTGAGTTTTTATTATAAAATTTTGAGTTTTATTATTTTATTGACATTGTTTTAACTGCGCGTGACTTATATTATTTTATTTTTAGTCTATAGTTTAATTTAATAGTTGTTTTTTTATGTATACATTAATTACCACTGTTTGCATGTCGGTCTACGAAGAAGTGTGTCAGACCGAATTTAAAATATTATATCTATATTGTACCACACTTCACGCAAATAAAATTCATTTCATTTACCAGTGGGGTTGCGGGTAAAAAGGTAGCTCATATTTTTGGAGCTTGGGTTCATTCATACAAAATCAAACGTAGGTAATATAATGTTCTTGCAGGTTACGATATATTTTACTCAAAACAGTCAGGTAATTGCCTAAAAAAGTAACTTTAAAATTTCGATTGAAAACGAGACCTATAAAGATTTCCATATTGCAAATCGTACTCCTTGGTACAAGTGCCCCTGCACTTAAAAGGATTTTAGAAGTAGACCAGCTTTTCTGTCTGAACTGTGGTATTGACAAGGCGTATCATGTGACGCGTAATGAATTAGTATGGACAGAGCACGCGGTATTAGGGATATCTGCTTTGACAATGGATACGCGAGTTGAATTAATTTTGCCGGCCTTTGTCAATTGAATCCGATTCTGTTTAGTTAATTCACCTACAGAGGAGCATACTTCAACTTAAGTACGTACTAGAGTTTGTGACTTATTTGACTAAAAGCTCAAATAAGTTGATTGTTACAAAGTTTTTTAATGGCCGGTTCCTATATTATACCGTTACCGATGACGCTTCGTTGTCTCTTGAAAAACTGTCGAAAATTAACAACGAGACGTCGAAAATTTGACAGTTTTTCAAGGAAAAACCTGGAATGGGGAAAAAAGGGAACCAGCTGTTAAGGATTGTAAGGATTGTTGCAAATAAAAGTAGTATTTTGGCTCTTATTATATGTATGTTTATTTTTTAGGGTTCCGTACCCAAAGGGTAAAAACGGGACTCTGTTACTAAGACTACTGTCCGCCAGTCTTTTTTTAAATATATTTATTGGATAGGCTTGCATTTGATTACAATTCAACTGATGTTAAGCGAAGATGCAGTCTACGATGGAGCACACTTGCCTGTATATCATCAGGCTGTATCTCATGAACCATTATAGCTACACAGTTGAAATTTTTACAGTAATGTATTTATGTTGCCGCTATAACAACAAATACTAAAACAGAATAAAATAAATATTTAAGTGGGGCTCCCATACAACAAACGTGATTTTTAGGGGTTTTTGCTCTAGTGCTTACCAAATAGGTTATGAAGCAGACGATTAAACTAGCAAATACCGGGACCTGCGTGCAGAAGGTCTTGCTGCCGAGATGCAAAGTGATGATAATGATGATCATTCATTTCGTTTATTTCGTACATTTGCGTAGCCTACCACGACACAGCTACATCCCCTGGCTGCCGTCGATTAACAGCGTTTGCCCTGCGACCTCTAACCCGCATACCCAGTGTTGAGATTATGGGCATATCCCTCTTCTTATTAGGGGACACCTATGTCCAGCTATGGGCTGATATAACCTGGTGTTGTTTTGGACTGATATAATCTTGTGTCAGATGTAATATTTTGTTATGTAATGTCTGCAACATTGCATACATTTTGCCAATGCAAGCTGATTGGGCATCGCCGTGATTAATGACGTCACGGTGCACCCAGCCACGTCAGCTGTTCCACGTCATCCATCATTGTTGCCCGCTCATTTGTCGTACTGTAGTTGCTATTGCTCTATTAATTAACGTAATAAGCTATCTAGCTTTGGTCCAGTCAATCAGCAGTTATCAGTAGATCACAATAAAAAACGTAACGAAATATTTTGGCCAATGATAAAGCGTTATTTTGAATCTACGCTACCTCATTGGCCAAAGTTTTACGTCTATGATACAATTACTGTTTTTCTGTCGTATATTCATGATCAAGCTTTTGTTAGATAATTGAAAAAGAACGCGTAATTTCATTTCATTAATCGAATTTCAACTACTTTTTTCACTAGTTTTCGTGATCGAGCCTCTGTTAGATAATTTTATAAAGACCGCTTAATTTTATTTTATTTATCATATATAATCAATTTGAAAAATGCAAATAAAATTATATAATATCTATTTTAGTAAGCAGTACGAGCCTCAAGATTATGTACAAATACTTTTAACTTTGTCACTTTCAAAAAATGTTGATCAGGCACAACATTTAAAGCACAAAGCTACTGAGATTTTATATTAATAGGCTTTACAATAAGCCCTTAGTTATTATTATTTAATAATCCCTTGTCTTTTACTAAACGCATAGAGTGTTTTAAAAATTTAATACAGTTTGCGAACAGCTTATAATTAAGCTACTGGCATGCTACTGGATTATCTGATAATTAAGAAAGTAACATAAACAAAAAACACGTCTAGGCAGGACCCCACCTTAGTGAAGGACGCCCTCCGGCCAGGTGGAATAGCTATTAGCGATTCAGTGAATAGTTGCTGATAGAAGCTGGATGCTTAGCAATTCAGAGAATATAGCTGCTGATAGAAGCTGGATGCATCTATCTTATAACAGGGCACTCATTAGGAGATCAATCTTTATCTCTAGGAGAGGACTGCTTTAGGTTTATGATGGAAAAAACCCTTTTTCAAATCAAATCAAATAAATTTTATTACCAAAACAGGTTAACAAAATTTAAAGCGCAATAGAAAACATATCACATGATTACATTGAAGTATCGAAGTACTGTTGAACGCCAAACTAAGCTTAAAGCTGAAAGTCTTGGGTTTCAAGGTGCAAATTAACAATAGAAAGGTTACAAAAAAGTCTGATTTGCTTTGTATTAAAACCTTTTGAGTGATATTCAAGCTAGCAAAAGATTGGTTTAACCAACGTCCGTAGCCCAACGAGCGAAAGGGTCACATTCCATAGGATTAGGCTAAATTCAAATGCGTCGTCTCTTCACTAATTGAGTTAATATTTGGTTATCGGTGGCGCGCACGCCCCGCGTTCGTGCCACGTAGTGATGTAGTATCCTTTTACAGTTACATAATACTGTAAAACTTTAATGATACTGATATTTTTGTGTAGGTTTATATTTTGTTGTTGACATAGCTCAGAGAATCAGCAAGCTGAAGTGGCAGTGGGATATCCATATCTGCCAAAGAACCGATAACCGTTGGGGTAAACGAGTTCTCGAGTGGAGACCGCGGCTCGGCAAACGTAGTGTAGGGCGCCTTCCGGCCAGGTGGAGACGATCTGCGAAAGGCTGTTGGTAGCAGCTGGAAGCGTCGAGCTGAGAAATGGCAATGGCACTCATCAGGGGTGACCTATGTCCAGCAGTGGACTGCTTTAGGCTGATGACTTACTTTTGTGGACTGGTGGAGAACTGGTTTCCGAGTGTCTGGTGTGGTGGTGATCGTAGTCGGCTGAGACCAATTTTTTGACGTGCCCGTGCACCACTGCCCGATCACTCATGGAAAATTGTGCCCAAGTACATGGCCCACCTAATGATAAGTGGACATACATAATCGATTCGATTATTTTAAAATGGGTATTATTATTTATGACAGTTTAATGAAAGGCATGGTAATTACAGGAATTATATTTAAATTCTTATTACATAAATAAATTCATAATGCTGGATATTGTAACACAGCATCCCAGCATATAGCCCCAAACTTAGCAAACTTATGTTTTGTGAACCTTACTGATTATGCTACTTTTATACCCACATAAACTTTAATGTATAGTGAATTTAGGATACATTAAACATATTTATAAAACACATAAACCCGAGTTAAATATTTGCAGATCATAGAAACTATTCATCTATTTCATACCTGTTATAAAACATCTATCTGTTATGGTATATGTACCGAGTACGAGTAGTACATCTCTAGCACCAGAGTGTCCCGCGACTAATCCGCGCGAATTAATGACGCAGATTTATCATTATTAATGCCCGCATGCCCCAACACGCACCTGATTCCAGCCCTGTTCCATACCACGTAGGCTTGATAGGTGTGATGGATGTACGAGATCATCTACTTTTATAATATACCTACCCTTTTTTCTATACTACCTTTCTATATTACCTTTAAAGAATTGTATATAATAATAACCCAAAATGGGTATAAAGTTGATTTTTTTTTTACATAATATTTGGACAAATAGGATTTTTTAAAAAAATAAACCGACTTCAAATTTATTACTTATTACTTTTTACGCTAAAGAATTTTGAAAATCGGTTCACAATTGACGGAGATTTTGGTGATCATAGGGCGAAAATGACAAGTGAGGATGAGGTTTTTTGAGTTTTCCGGGAAAAGTACCAATTCCTCAGGAATAAAATTTATATGAGACCACTTGTAAAGTATTCTCTTTTAAACAAGAAAAGAATATTGAAAATCGGTCCACAATTGACGGAGTTATCGGTGAATATAAATAAAAAAAACTCGAAAACAAAAGGTTCAGACGAACCTGCTCTTTTTTGAAGTCGGTTAAAAATAGTTGGTATATGGTAGGTGAAAGTACATTAAAAATCTGTCATTTTTAATTTAATTAATCTAGACCTGAGGATTACCGTGCTTCCTATGGAAGGTACGTTAAGATGTTGGATCTGGCTTTTTTAGTCGTTAAGCCATGCAGGAAGCTTTTTGGCTTCAATCTCTGAGCTTCCCAATTTATATCTTACTAGATGATCCGGTAAAAAATAAAAATAATGAATATTCGATCGGTCGTTTCCATGTTTGACGAGACACGCGCACTGCAGTCGATTTTTATACATTAGTAGATATGATTTTACTTTAGAAAAATAATAATATCCTGCCCTGCCGTCCGCGGATGCGCGCTGGCTTAAACATCCACAAAACCAATAGCTGATTTAAAGTCTGAAGCTTTCTCATTGTAAGTTCAAAATCCGTTCGTCTCCCTTTGTTTCAATGTTAACGAGCAGAAAAAGGGCCCATTCAGAGCCTGAACCAAGTTACCCTTACAAAAGAGAGTTTGTAATTAACTATATTATGTCAAATAATTTGTTTGAACCGTCTCCTTGATTGGATTAGACTGAGTTTGTCTTGCGTTTTGTTGAAGGCAATGAATTGAAGAGTTGAAAATTTGTTTGTATTTTAGTTGAGAGCGAAAGATTTTGTTAGATTTCCTTCTAATAATAGTAGTAACTTTTAAAAAATCTGAAATAGTAGCATTTCAACCGACACTATTTTAATTAATTCGCAACGTGGTCAATGATTAGTTTTTTTTATGCTACAGCTTGCACAACTCCATGAGTCATCAATAGTTTTAATTATACAAATGTAATTACGATGGGAGAAGTCACTGGTTCCTGAAACATAGTGGGGAGCCTATGGATGCATTAAAATACTTTGTAACAGTTTTATGTCAAATAAACACAATATTCTGAATTCTAAATTTCCAATATCGAAAAAAACCTGGGATTAACAATGTGAATTATGCTATATTTCAGTTTTTATCAAAGGCATAGGCAAAGTTTTCGACCTCATCCTGGCCCACGCAAGCCTCAAGGTCAAGAGCTGGTCCACAATAATAAAAGAAAGGGGTATCAACTGAAATTCTCACAAAATGAGGTCATACAGACACGTAAGAAATAAACAAAACCGCGGGTAAGACTCCCCTCGCGGTTTAATAGCACGCCATTGTTATGCCTGATTTGATTTTATATCTCTCTATAGGGCGCAATTATAATAACGAGCTTAGTGCCAGAACCTTCGGAGAAAAGGCGTAGCTGCACATTTAGAATTTTCTTCGAATAATCTCTTGTGCTTCGATAAACTAACATGCGGTTAATCTACTGCTAAGCTTTTCTACCATTTGTTTCTAAAGAAGATATATTCATCTATTGTCTGTAACTTTAATAGATACAAAATTCAAAATTCAAAATTTAAAATCCTCATAGCTAGTTAGAACCTTAAAAATACTTTAGGTCGTCATTTTTTTACATCAATTTGCAACGCGACAAAACAGAAAAGAATTAGCAAAAAAATCTGCTTGTTTTATTAAATAATAAATAAAATAAATTTTATATCGATGGCTTTTTTAACGTCCAATTTATGTCAGTATATCTGGGCCTAAATCACTTTTATCTTATGGTTCTGTTTCTTTCCCAAATAAAATAAAATAATAATAAAAAGGATGGTGTTGAAAAACTAAGCATCCATTGTCATCAAGTTATCACGCGAGGAAAAATAAATTACCAATATTTCAAAAATTTTCATCTAAAATGTATGAACCTAAAACATATTAAAAAGGAATGGGCAGATCAGTCCTTATGCAAGTCATCATAGTCCATTTGCATCAATATTTTTCCAAAAAAATCCCTGTAAAAACGTATGAATGTAAAACAGACAAAGGCATATGCTAGTCAGAATTTTTACCTAAAAACTCTCTATTGTCTTTTACAGTATTGCACACCAAGTCAGTGTCATGCGCACTCTTTCACACAATTTCAACAAACAACTTGCTTTCTAATTGTGTTTGCGATTCCTTCAGGATGTCCTTTGAGCCAGCTCTGATTGTGAGCCGGGACGTTAAATGCGACCGAATAACAGATAATTAACTAAGATTACGCTCTTTTGAGTATAATTCGCTTTTGTTGCAGAATCACTGGAGGAGAACTCAATTTGTCAAAATTGGGATAAGTTTTTTGTATTAAGTGGGTTTGGCAATTGATGATTTTTTTTCAGTATTTTGATAAGTAATGGAATACTAACATAAAAACGCTATCCGTTCGTTTATACTAGCAAAGCTACTAAGAAAGTTTAAAACGTTGACTGCAGGGAGGGCGAGCTGCTGCAGTTTCACGGCTGTGTATTTCAGCACACAAAGTGTTATACTCTATTTAGTCATCTTCTAATAAGGTTATTCGCTAGGTGGGTGTTCCGATAAATTAGTACCTTATTTAGCCTTTTAAAATACTCAGAATAAAAATCGTCAGGACGCATACAGATATTTGTAGAACTGATCCTAGAACCTAAGTATAAAGTCATTTATCGTCCATACCTAATTTAAGAGATAATACAGATCACCACAATGCGAACCGATTTTTGTAGCTCTGTAGGCCGATCGCGTAACTTGTTTTGAAATCAAAACCTAGTCGCACCTCTCAATTTTGGTAGCGTTGCGATCACATAGGAGCATCAAAACTATATATTTGACAATAAGAAACGATTGTAAAATGTAGATGTAATGTTGGTGTAAATAAGTGAGTTAATAATTTGTACACGGTTTCTTCCTACTACAAATTGTACTATGTAAATTGGTCGGGTTTTATTTATTTGCAGAAACTTCACAATTTAAATCGAGTATTGCAACAAGATGCGTGATCGCTGTACCTCGATAGTATCATTTATTTGTTAGTATCAAACCTTTGATAGCAACAGAATTACGTGATCGGCCCACTGATCCTAGAATCTAAGAATAAAGTTATATATTATGTAGCTCCGATTCTAGAACAAAACCTGAAGTCTTTACAAAGAAGAAGCATCACAAACATTAATTGCTGCAATTTATACAGCATAAAACACAATAGCCCGACCGCCGCATATATTGAATATCGAAACTCAAAACCCATGCAAATTCGGAAAAACCCTATTATAATCTGCATTGCACACCGATGGACGCTCTTTTCAATCGATGCCTTTTGTTGGGGGATTCAATTAAGTTTACATCGGCGTCGGGTCAGTTAATAAAAACCAACAAAAATCCGCGTAAATCAAATTCAATAAAGTGCAGCACAATGGCACGACACGGCAATGCCGGGGCATGGAACATTCTGGAAAATGACGTGCATGCGGGTCTTTATAATTGGGATTGCTAATTAGATTTCCTCGTTCAATTTTATAAAGTATTCTAATTTTTGATGGAGAAAGTATAAATTTGGTTCCCAGTATGTGCGAGAACTGTACGCTATGTATAATTAAAACAAATGTTGAAAGTTGCAAGTGACGAAAGGCCCGCCAGAGACGTAGAAGGTTGCGGGTTTTATTCCCACTGCGAGACCCATGTAATACCCTAATATTTATGTCGGGGTGTTTTCTATGCATATACTAGAACTTAAATATTTACAAAATCTTTATAAAAATATGAGCAAAGCAGAGTTTCTTGACCATTCTTCTCTGGTTGGTCGATTTACGAATTGGTGTAAAGGATAATGCCGTCTGATGTATGGCGCTCGGTACCAATGCTAAAATGATTGCGTCAAAACGAAACCTAATTTTTTCGAAAGATACTAAGCTGTTATTCATGGAATACTAAGTCTTTTTTAAGATAAACGTAAACAAATTATTTTTATTTTATATTAGTTATAGAGTTTGTTTTAAAAAAAATGCTTTCCCGAGACCTTGTGTGTTCAGTTTTGTCTACATAATTATAAGTATTACACTATAAACATTTAACTTTGATACTATCCATAAGAAAAGGTTTATATACCTCACACAGATAGGTTAAAGGTATTTTAACTTCTACTTCGTAGGTAGGACATTAAATACATTACTACTGTGTTCTACTTTATATTATTTTCAAATAATGATAGTGACGAGAAAGTAGATAGGTAGGCATTTACATCATTTATGGTTATATTAGGTATTAGTACTTACTAGTGAAGATGAGATCCAAGCTAATACATCTTAACACAATCATCACAACCACGAAAAGGCCATGGATGTCTCTTCCAAACTATGCTGGTTTCGCGTCACCGGTTTTATGCAAACAGTTGATGCAACGATTGTTTATCGTACATTATTGTGATGATGTCTAATAAAATATCTATTTACAGAATCAACACTGATACACAGTGCCACAGAACACTCTAATGCAACACAGAACACTCTAGCGAGAACATATCAAATACATAAAGATAGGAGATAGTTTAATAGTACCACAAAAAAGTTTCTGATCCAACCTCTTTGATTAAACAAAGTGAAAAAATCTCTAATGTTTTCAGTTGATTCTACTGTCTAAAATTAAAAGTGAGGGTGGTTGCAGTGTCATGGCGCCGTGCGCCGGAAACCAAATAAACGAAATAATTTTTTAAGTGATTATTGATCGAGTCGGTGTGTAAAACTAAAGAAAATGTTAATTTTATTTATAAAATATAGGTAATTTTATGGGATACGTTTGGTTTTGACGCAATTGGTACGGGTTATCGGCATTCTCCTTTAATATAAACTACGATTGTACTGTACTATACAGAGTGTACTTTAATTAAGTTCTTAATTACTTAGTTTTAATTTTATGTATAATATTTAAAAAAAAAAATATAGGTGTTGTGGTTCCCATGACACAAGCTCGGCTTGGTTCGGGGTTAGACGATGTTGTGTTATAGCACAGCGTACTAATCATACAGTCGTTTGACGAAGGCATCTAGACAGGGCAATCGTGCGGGGTGACAGATGCGAGACGCGGGAGGGCCGGTCCCGAGTTGACATAAACTCGGGACATAACTTTCAGGGCTAGCACGATTCGTTTTTTCTCTTCTTCGCGCGGCACTGTTTGCATTTGTCATTATATGTTTTTTTTTTCTTGGCGTCTTACGGTTTGTGCATTTCCCATTTGATGTATTTTGGAATTATTATTATTGTTTGAAAATAAATTAGGGAAACGTATGTATTTAAAAAAAAAAACGAGTTTCCGAAATTCGGAAAAGGATCAGGAGGGTTGGTAAGGGATAAAAAGAAAATTATTATATTTATATTAAAAGATTTTAGGCATAGTTATTTTCATGGCAGAACAGCGCGGGAATACCATGAAAATATTTACCGAAAAAAAACCTGTCGCAGGCTTTACCTACTCGAATGTTCTTTATAATTGATCTTAATGTGATAATAAAACTATGAGCAGATAATAAAGTGAATAAACATAATAAATTGTATTGAAAATGGTGCAAGCGACGTGTGCTGTGAGTAATTGAAAAATATTATCTCGCACAAACATGTTTCATGTTTGCTTGTGACAGCCCTTGTTTCCTTCACTGTCGCGTCACTTGTCGGCATTTATAGCGAGATCAAAGGCGTTGGACTACTGTATGCTCTTTATACTGTGGTTATAGTGTCCAGCAATTTATTTATTATTTATATAAGTTGTATTTGGCTTAGATTGTCAAGCCGCAGTTTTTGAAACTGTTTATAACTAGTGGGCGGCACCTGACTTCTTTCGCGTAGTTATTATGTAGCGTTATTTCTTCGCTGTACCTCAATTTTAGTGCAACCCTACTCTATACGAGGAAAATCCAAAAAAAATTGCTAAAGCCACCCAAAATACGCGCAGTTGCGTTTTGAATGTTAGAAATAGTACGTAAATTTTAGGCAAAAGCACCTCTCTATAGTGCATCTTAGACATAAAAGGAACGTTGAAGCGCGCAAATGAAGCTACTCAAAATATGTATGGTTGCATTATAAATACTAGCACGTCAATTTTCTCATTCGTTGTAACCCTTACCCATTACAATACAAAGTGAGAGAGTGCACCGGTAGACCCTCCACATTAAGAATTCCGAACACCTCCGCGCGCAGAATTAATCGCCCGAGAGCCTCTATCAAAGTTTCTTTCGACTTGTTGGGAACTCAGTTAAAACTGAGATAATGTTAAACATTCATTTAAGAGTTCAGAATCGCCGAATAAATCCTTTAATTCTTGGAGCGTTTAATATTCATATCATTCGTTGGCTGCCTTCGAAGTTTCGGAGGCGTTTCAAGGGAGAGGTGGGAGGAGAATTGCCTATTGCATTATTATCGGTGACGGTAGGCTGATAAGGGTTAAATTTTCTTATACATTGTATTTATTTTTATTTTCCTTCCTTCTTCGTATGAGCTAGTGGCTAATTCTGGTGTCGGAGTTTTTAGGCCGCCCGAAGGACTACGACATGACGACTACGTAACGACTGAAAAAGAAGAGCCCACTATCTTAACGTGCCTTTCGAAGCACGGAAGCGCTCATATATAAGTGCCACTAAACGGTCACCCATTGAAGTAGTGAAGGGTGGAGTGTTGCTTGACCAAGTGTTGTTTTTTTTTATTTATTTATTTATTACGCTTGTGATAATGTCCCTTATGATCAGATACAAATGTAAAAAACTTACTTAATTGTAATTTTAGGACCCCTAACTATTTTAAATGTCGAAAACAATTAAGTTCTTTATCAATGGTATCAATTTTAATATAATCTCAATTTGTGTATAGACATAGATTGAGATGATCATATAGTATTTGTGATAATATATAACAATATGAAAATAAAGTGTATCTGTTATTAAGAATATTAACAGTATATATATCAATGGTATGGATATTTATTCCCCTCTTAAACAATATATCTCAACATACAATATCAATAAAATACTGCACACGTTCTAACACCAAACTAACAGACAATAGAGTAAGTAAATAGGTTTTAAGGCTCCATATTGACCAGTTTCAAACAACCCAATGTTCGTATTAAGCAGGAGATAAAATAAAATTTGAATGGCTCCGCAGTAACCGTTCTTTGAGATCGCTCCCACGGGCCGTATCTCCACCTCCATGCAAAACAGAACCTTATAACATTACTTTATCAACCCCTTCGAATTTCTTGAAATTAGGGTAGGTACATGAATGATACTAATTTTGTTGCAGTTCTTAGGCGATCGACTGTTTAGTCAGCATAGATTTTTAGCCAAAACTGATATACGAGTATAATAGATTTTTTCCTTCCTTCTTTAATTCTTTATTGTGAACAGAAACATTATACAAAAACAAAAATGCTTAAATGCTTTGTAAAAAGGCAAGCTTAACCCTGAAAGTATTTTTTTTTCAGCAAACCTTTGGGATATAAAGGTTCCTTTGTCGTATGAACTGGCCAAATCTGGTTGCGGATTTTTTAGGCCGGCTTTCGCTAAGCCATGTTGGAGATCTTCTAACATGTCTTAGCTAAAGCCGGGACGGGACCATCATCTTAACGTGCCATCCAAAACATGAAAGTGCTTAGATCTTTATGCTTTATTTACTGTTCTTTATGACACTTACTGTTCTCTACAACACCCGCAACCCTGTAACGACAAACACGAATGTGTGCAACAAAGTAACAGTACAAACTTCAATGAAATTTCGTGATATTTGATTTTATTTCAATATATCATCACAACACTGTACTGTGACCTGGTTTTTGTAGTTCCTGATTTTGTTAACCCGTTTCTACACTTAATATTGGAATAGTATGTACAATGCGGAAACTCTTGGTAGGCCCTATTTGGTCTGAATAATTTACTGCTGAGAATAGCGTACTTCGCACTTCAAAATTGCTTTAGATAATCATTTTAAACTTCACCAGTGGCCTTTGCAAATGACCAACATCTTATAACGAAGTTACCATTCACATTATGTTTGTTAGCATTTCACTCTACTTATGTCTCAATGATGTGACAAGCTATAAAGCAAGCCATTCAAAAGTTAGAACACTAACATTGTGATAGCCACAAATGAGCAGAGATATCGTCTCAAACCGCTGATGTGGCGACACCAGAATTACTTGCTCAGACTATCTCCAACCAATATACCCTGACCTCTATAGTGTTCGCGAGACTTACATTTATTGGTGTTTCCAGTAAGAAGTCGAGACGAGAAGTATCTTGATAAGCTGGTAGTAGTAACGACTAGAATGAATGAGCTACGTGTTTTGGCGGCTTCTCGCAATCGCTTTACAAACTGTGCTTACTATAGAGTCGTATGGTATTTTAATTCAATTAAGTTTTTATGAAATGCTATGAAAAGGATTTTTATTAGTTATTCGTCACAATGAGTGGTTTTATTGTTTTGTCGGGGTATAAAATGGCAGTGGGCTCGGTACGCTAGGTTTTATGGATGAAGGCTTCATGTTATCTAGTTATTAAATAGTTTAGTGGATTTTCATCGTTCCAATGGTAAATCAGAATGGCAATGTTTAATTTACGTACGAGTGTAATTTCGATTGATTGAGTGTTTAGAAGCAGGGATTTCAATGGTTTTAAAACTTTCGAAGGTTCCTACCTAAAAATCTATACATAATTGTATGTTTGTCCTCTATGTATTCCAAAACCCTCGATCAGATTGTGATATAAAAGTTTAGCTAGTAGTCTGCTGGTATTTTGTAAAAATATTCTAAAGGAAGTTAAAGTAATACTTAGTAGGTTAAATCTTCGGAATCACAATGTCTCCATTGCGTCGTAAAATATTGGCAGTGTCTGGACATCTTTGTTGCCGGGTTTGATTGTCTTTACGTGAATGTCTCTATTTGGATCTTATCATAGGAGTAACAGCTAGTTTGAGTAGTTATGGACTTAGTAGCATTGATTTTATGCTGGGTAACTTCTCTTATCACTCTTCATATGTGTTAATCCAGGTCCAGAACTACCAACAACACCAGCCTATTCAATCCACTGCTGGACATAACCCACCCCTACCATTTTGAAGTAACGTTGTAGAGTCACTCATTGTATACGAAAATGTGTCTTCATTTATTTATTTATCAGGCAACGCCAACATTATACATAATTAGTATGATACAAAAAAACTTATTATGGTAGGTACTATAGAATATGTGCCAATAACAAGCATGTACAGCATATATACTATTCGTAACCAATACCCGACCTCAGCTAAAGACAATACAAAAATGTTCTGTAAGATTTAAAAATAAAATTTCAGACATAAAGCAAATTTTTGTGGTTTTTGTATTTAAAACAGGAAAGACTTATAGGTCGGTGGCATTCCGCGCCCGCCCAAGCCATGTTCGGTCGTGGCGTTTTAAATAAACTGTCCTTTTATACTCAGAATATTTAGGTTTCAGTGCAAACAATTTTTAGAAAGTTGCAACACAAGTCGGTGTTCGGGAGTTAAATTCAGTTGATTTTGGGAAATGATGCTTGAAGCTGATCCAGCTCTAATAAAACATATTATTTTTATTTTATTTTATAAAATAATGATAAACTTAGTTTATAGAAGAAAAATAGATGAATTCTTAAAATTACTATGCTCTGAACATCAACTCATACGGCTGATGTCTACTTTCTTATGTCCTTATATAATTACAAAAAAAAGAAGAAAGCTTAAAATTCATTCAGGCTCTGAACATCAACTCATACGGCTGATCTCTACTTTCTTATGTCCTTATATCATTAACTAGAAAGGGATGTATTTATCTATCTAAGCGATTGCTGCGACTTCGTACCAGGGCATTTTAATGAAACTGCATAGCATTATATTGTAGCGTCCTGGTACGATTTTTTTTTTAACTCATTTGAAGTCGCATTGAGAGAAGTATGCATCCCTTTCTAGCTAACGATATATGGACATAAGAAAGTAGAGATCAGCCGTATGAGTTGATGTTCAGAGCCTGAATGAATTTTAAGATTTCTCCTACTTTAGTCATAGCATGGTCATAGTTACTTGGATTCGGAGTAAGAGTTTATCTCTAAACAGTGATAGTTGAGTGATCTTTATTATCATAGACATTATCTTTTGACCTTTTATTAGTATTTATGTAATTTGATCCCAAAAAATTACATAAAAACATATCATCATCATTTTCAGCTCTTCAAGTCCCATTGCAGTTCCTCCCTCAAACGCCATAGCAAACTGGTTTGCGCGTTTTTATGTCATCCATCTACCTGGCTGTTGGTGCCAAGCCCTATTCTTCTCACACATCATGAAGCCCCAAACTAAGCCAAGCTTGTATTATGGGAACCATAAATGAGCGAACAACTGCTTAGTATTTTGTTAAATAAAAGGTTCTACTTCCAGTAGAACCATTTAAGTACGTCAGACTTTCTTCCATAATAAAAATTCAAATAATCCACGTAATACAAAATAAGCACACCAATGATTGTTGATGGTAATTTCATGTTAAAAACCGCTATAAATAGTCAGACAGATCCACTTACATCCCATACTTCCCTGTGCCCCCGGCGCTAATACGCGCTCTTAACCACCCTACATGAATAATTAGGTGTTCCACGGATTTATCCACCCTTATCTCAAAACACGCGTTTAAATTTACAAAGTCATTCTTTCCTCTTTATGAGGATAATACGTCTTGAGTCCCGCGATTCTGATTAATGCGAGAATCGCAACTTTGTTGAAGATAGCGGAGAAAAATACAGGAACGTGACTCGACTAATTCGCGTTTTACGGCGTGAATTAGAGTAATGGCAGTTTACATCTTTCAAACTCATTACTGAATGATAAAAAAGAAAATTTTATTTCCACAGTTTTTACTTTTATAATTTAATTAGTTATTTGTAAATTATCTGGGTTCTTACTGCCATCTTTGGAACTCAAGCCAATCTCACTGCCCGTGGTGCACCCAGCTAACTATCAAACAGGGCTCTGGCAGCCAGCTGATTACGCCATAGCGCAGCCTAACACCAGTACAGCTAGCGTTCCTAACCGCCGACGGGCAGCAGCGTCTGTGGTACGAGAAGCTGTTTCCTGCGATCTCTAACTCGCGTGCCTAGCATGGGTATTATAGGCATATACCCGCCGAAATATCATATACAAAATCTTAAGGAGAGATCTATGTTCAGCAGTGGAGCGAGTTAGAGAAGTGTTA